>PVHP010018193.1:0-33492 GCA_004024765.1 Zapus hudsonius | reverse complement strand
TGTGTGTGTGTGTGTGTGTGTGTGTGTGTGTGTGTGTGTGTGTGTGTGTGTGGTGCCCATAAGTTAGCACATCATACATCCAAGATAGAGGGTATCTCACAAAGTGGGAATATAACCAAGACTGTCTTCATGCCAGTGTTCTAGGATAGTTATTATCCAGCCTGAAAACTCTGGGGAAGGCGATTTGTCTTCCTGCTGATATAAGGAGCCTGGGTATGTGTATGGGTGCACTGAGTGTGTGTGTGCGCACACATCATAAGTGCATGCAGACATAGCTTTACACATACAGTTATGGGGGGAACCCCCAAGTTTAAATCAGGAAGGCCAACAGCAAACTTTGGACTGTATGTATAAGGGGGAAATTGGCAGTGACCAGGGAAGGGAAAAGGAAGAAAGCCTGGTTTTGCTTACACACAGCTTCTCCTGACAGGGGAAGTGAGGGATACACACTGTTGGCTTGCAAAGGCAGCCACCCATGGTGATACTCTGCTTTCTCGAAAACTTTTACCCTTCATTTAATCAACAGATGGATGCGCTCTGTTGTGGATTTTTCTGAGAGAATCCTGTCCCTCTAGGAGCTGTGCGGGCTGGCACAAACGCTGCCTCAGATGGCAGAGGCGGCACTGGCATTCCAAAAGAGTGGGAAGGAACGGGTTCACTTGTCCTCTTCAAACTCAATTCCACAGGTGACTTTTGATGCCTTGAGCTAAGAAGGCAGGATTTCTTTCCCTGCCCTCCATCATGACCAGCCATCCCCAAGGCTCCCAATGGCAGGGAGCCCAGAGGTAACAAAGTTCCTTCCCCAGAGTCCACCTGCCAGGCTGCAGAAAGGAAGCAATCAGCACCAGGGGCGAAATTCCATTTCATACCCTGAATTCAGGGCTGGAGAGGAATCAGAACTCAGCCTTATTCAGGGAGCTGGATGACATTCAGAGAAACTCTCCACACGCTTTCTCCACCATGGCAAATACCCCCACAGCCCCCCCCCCCCCGTCAACGCAGCCCCTTCGGCTTCTGTGCAGGCCAGCAGCCCACATTCTCTTTGAACACACTCAGGCAAGTTCAATCTCACTGGAGCAGGGATCTCTCTGCACCGGAGCCAGGCTCCATTCTCTAGTCTGGCTGCGGAGGCAAGCAGGCGCCCAGAAGTTCCGAAATGGCCTGGCCACATGGATACTAGCTAACTAACCCACTGGGTGCATAAAGAACTCATTTGCATCGCGGAGTTCGAGTTGGATGTGGACGAGAGAGGAGAAAGTCTCCCCTTCCCTCTCTCTCTCTCCTTCCAGCCCCTTCCTTCCCGAGGAACCAACAGTACCATTTTGCGAGGTGGGTGATGGCAAAGGGGGCCACGGAGGTGCCGTCGGGGGGAGTCTCCCAGGCCGCCCACCCTCCGGCCCTCCCTCCGCGCCCTCCCGCCGACTTTGCTCCAACTCGGCCGGCTCGCTCGGGTCCTACCTTGACTGAAGAGGAAGAAGCAGAAGAAGGGCAGGTGGAGCTGGAAAGGGTTCATTCCTCAGCGCCCCCGCCGCCCGCCGAGAGCCGGCCCCGCAACTTGGGATGTGCAGTGACTTTCTTCCTCCCGCAGCTCGGCGGCTCGGCTCCGGGGCTGCTCAGCCTGCGCCGCCGCCGGTCCTCCCGGGCGCCCGCCGACCATCCGCCCTCCCGTCCGTCCGTCCGTCCGTCCGTCTGTCCGTCCTCCCGGCGCCGTCGGTCTCTCGGTGCCTCCGGGGTATCTGCAGCCAGCCGAAACCAATTGCTTGTTTTCAGCCTCCTCGGGAAGCCCGGGTCCTCCTCAGCGATGTCCCCGCTCCGAGCAGATCCATTCTCTGGCTCTTGGCATCCCAGGCACACGGCTTCCTTCGGCGGGCTCCTCCCACCGCGAGCGAGCGAGCGAGCGAGCGAGCGAGAGAGAGAGAGAGAGAGAGAGAGAGAGAGAGAGAGAGAGAGAGAGAGCGAGTGACGGTGACAGAAGGGCTCCTTTCACCGAAGCTGGGGCGGGGGGAGAGGGAGGGGAAACAGGTCATAATTAAAGAGGAAACACTTGGAGAACGGAAAGCTTTGCAAACCGGAGGGCTGGCAGAAAGGCTGTGCGCTCTTTCCTTCTTCTCCCACCCCAACAGGATTTTCAGCTTTTGTCACCATGATTGACTAAAGAGCATTGTGAGCGAAGAGCGGAGCTGTGACTTTTTGTCCACACGATGTAATATTGTTAAACGGGAGTGAAGTTACCGATGATTAGACTCAGGCACAGGCATCAAAATGTGTGTGTCTTGATTTTGCACAAGGGACTGGCAACTGGGCCGAAAGCGAGCCAGGGAGAGGATAGGAGGGGTGTGCATCTTTCCCCAGCAAGGACTTGGCTAATGTGTTCAGGAGATCACGCTTTGCATTTAGGGACTTTTCCTAGGGGCTAGGTGATAAGCCCTGAGTGCTCGGATCTCTGTTTGCTTTGCACTGCTTCCTAGAAAACAAAACATAACAAAATAAAAAAAAAAATGCAGGAGGGCGCGGGAAAACAAGCAGGTTTGTGACACATGCCCATTTATTATTATTATCCAGGCCTGTGCATTCCCTAACAAGGACAGGGGAGCAGTCTGTCTTTGCATTTGGAGCCTCTCCCCTAATGAGCACTCCATCACTCTGAGCGTGCTTTTTCTCCAAAAGGTGTTGTGAGTCTGATTGTGAAGGAGAGGCCAAGGTCATAGGCAACCGCTTCCTAAGAACCTGCAGGTCTTTTACCTGTCATGAAGTCCACACTCAAAAATCAAACTCTATTTCCTTCAGGATATCAACATGAATTTATCTAGGTCTATTTACTTGATAGACATTTAGGCATGCCTAGCAAAAGCAGGCCACCGGGGGGAAATAAAATAGACCATGCCTTCAGGAGCTCATAATCCAGAGTGGAAACAGAGTACACACAGGACACAAACTATCAGGATCTTACAAAACAGCATATAAAAATACTCAGTGTTATACAGAGTGGGCAAAGGGGGAAGTGAAGGGGAGGAGAGGAAAATGAAAGATGGTCTCTCAATGTGTGCCATTCAACATTCAATTATAAAATCAATCATTACTTCCTGCAGTCCTGGGACCTAGGGGAGCCTTTTAGGAATCTCTTAGCCTTTCTTCTAAAAGTATCACAGATTGCTGGGATGTGGGGGGGGGGAGGGTTCTGTTTTTACTGACTACAAGGCACATTCCAACTCTGAATTTTCATGTGGATGTTAACTTTAAAAACATATACCTTAGGATTTATGAACATGAAAGAAGGAAGCAGGGATGCATGCTGGTTGCTGGTTGGAGCTGACACCTGGTACTTGACATCAAAGATCTACAAATTAGTAGGTGTCTGCTTTGTTGATTTTTCTATTCTTAACTTAATAGTTTATTTAACTGCATCCCTTAGAGGCTGTTAAACATATCAAAGGAAAATTTGTAAGCTGTGTGTGTGTGTGGGGGGGGAGTTGAATGCTGAGCTGCAGAAAGTAAATTAACAACCCAGGCACAGAAGCAAGGGTCAGCAAGGCCTTAGACCATTAGCTTGGTATAGCAGATAATGCAATGAGGCACAAATGGCAAATCAGAAGCGGACAAAATAAGGATTGATAGTAATTTTCAACAACATATGCCATATAATATATTAAGGTTGAAACTGTGGTATGCATACTGTTGCGACGTTAGTACTAGTTCTCCACCAAATCTGCAGGGCCAGAGGAAAAGTCTGGGTCCCACTCCTAAGCCCAAACCACGAAGTGAATGAAATAATTAGAATGTAGAAGATGCCCACCCAAGCAACACTTGATATTTTAACTACTGATTTATCCGTTAAGACTATTGTTTAATTTTCATTGCCAGTTCCTAAATGGCCCGAGGCCCAGGTTTGCTTAATTCAACCCTTCTGGGGAAATATTACGGTAATAAGACCATGAGGCCAGCGAAGTGTGCAATGCTGGGTCATCAGCCTCATGCACAGGCTAACCCGCCACACTCACCATTGCAAAGAAGGGGAGTGATAGTCTGAGGTTGGAGACCTTCGCTCTCGCACTGGTCCCCAAGACTGGCCTCATCACCCCCCTTAACGGGTTCCGGGCCCACCCCTCCCCCTGCCAGCCTGCTTCCCTCCTCCACCCCACTTCGCCTGGGTCTCGGGCAGAAAGGGAAGGGGCTTGGGTTCAGTAACGCACCGCCTGCTTCCAGCAGGACCGGGAGGCGTTTCTAGCCCGAGTGGCGGAAGGAAACCCCACAGCAATCTGGGGCGGCCACCACGTGGGGCAAAGAACCGGAGCGGTACCTGTGGGACCCACAGGCTCTGGCGCCAGCCCCGACTGCGGCCGGGCCACCTCCGCCCGGGCGGCCCGTGGCCTCGCCTCCTCCCGGGCTCGGTTCACCTCCGGGCGGGCGCGGGCAGGTGGCCCGGAGGGAGGACGGCTCCACCTGATGGAGAAGCGGGGAGAGCAGGAGCTCTTGGAGCTCGCGGCTTGGGGAGCTGGACACCCGGGCATCTAGGGGAGGCTCCCCGGGGACGGGGTCCCCGCGCACGGAGGGAGGAGCTGGCATCCCCCAAGAGACAGCACAAAACCAGCCACTTGGGAAGCCGCCCAACTGGAGCGTTTGGGCACATCCAGGTCTCCTTGGCGCCCACCGTGCACGTCCGAGTCCCCTTACCAGCAGGTGGCAACCTCTCCGGGTTTTCTTCTCCAGTCTGGTGGCCCCACTGGTCATCTCATCAGCTCCCTCCCCCAGGTGTCCAGGCTTCCAGCGCCAAGCGCTGTGTTCTTGGAACCCTATCCCACCTCCTGCTGGAGGGGCGAGCAGGAGGAGGGGACGTCCCTGCGCCATGCACAGCTCATGGTCCACCGAGGAGGGAAACTGGCTTTGGAGTCTGCTGCTCGCTGGCCAGGAAGTTACAGAAGGACCAAGCTCCACCGGACAGCTTCCAAGCCCTGCTCTCTGGCAGCTAGCTTGTCTCTTGGGTTTTTATGAAATCTGGGACAAAGGACCAAGCGGAGGTCTGGATCTTGGCTCAGGAGGAAGGAGTGCTCTTGTTCAGTGTCCTGAGCAGGCTGTAGTTCAGGTGGACCGTGCAGGTCTGGGCTCATCTGGATCTCCACTGTCTAGTGACCTTCGTGGCTGTCCGTCCACTATCAATAACATTTATTATTCCCTGGGTTTTGCAAAGGCCTGTTTAGGGTTATTAAAGACCTTTGGAATGAATACATCAATATCTGTTCTTGGAAAGTTTGTCTTGTACTTGGAGAGAGGTATACACAAGTGCATACGGGCAAAAACCATAAAACATCTTGCTGGCTTTTTAATAAGACAGAAATTGCCCAGGAGGTCATCTTTCAAGGCCCTTCATTTCTAGATGAGTCCTTCTAGGCAAATTTGCCTGAGACCTTTAGGAGGCCACAGGGCTGTAGTGCCAGCACTGGACACCAATCTCTAGCCTAGTATGCCTTCTGTATTACCGTCCTGGCTCTCCCCACTACCCATGGGCCTGACACCCCTCACTGCCTCGCTGTGCCCAAGTGCATCCTTTGGACCCATACGGAGAAGGGGTGGGTCTCTCTCGAGACAGGCGGTCTTCACTAGCATCCTGTTCCCTGTTTAATGCCTCTCTGCCATAGTTGCTGTACAGAGACATTATCAACCACATCCTCTTTGTTTCCCCTACATCCTGTCAGTACTGGTTAAAACCTCTTTGTCCAGAGATTTAACACGTTTTGAATGGGTCCCTACTGAGAGTTCAGAGTAAGATGACTCTCCAGGCCTAGGGAAGTTAATAAGGGCTGGAAGCTACATACAGTTCCAGAAACCAAATGGTTTTCAGAGGTCCTCTCTGGGTGGCGACCATCTGACCTGGGCAGAGAAATCTTGCAGCCTATTTCTTTTTCATTTCTCTGAGCCACATTTCTTGCTCATGTTGGTGTAGGTGGATTACAAGACCTTAACCCCTGTTCACTGTGAAGGGCCGGAAGAACCAGGCATTCAGCTCTTTCAAAGCTTCTTCCAAAGAGAAGGATGTCTGCCCCACTGACTCATTCAGCACCAGGCCCATCTGAGTTGGTCAATGATAGCCTTTGGACCTGGTTGTGGCCTGGCCAATACTGTTTATAGGTGTGTGTGTGTGTGTGTGTGTGTGTGTGTGCATGTGTGTGTGCATGTGTATGCATGTTTATATATGTCTGGGTGCCTGTGTGTGCAGGTGCATGTGCAATTGTGTGCACATGTGTGTGGAAGCCAGAGGCTGACCTCTATAGTCTTCTTCAGTTGCTCTCCACCTTATTTTTTTTTGTGACAGAATTCTCATTTGGGCTAGACTAACTAGACAGCAAGCTTCAGAGGTTCTCCTGTCTCTGCCTCCCCAGCATTGAAATTACAGGAGTGTGACACCACATCTGTCCATTATTATTATTATTATTATTATTATTATTATTATTATTATTCCATGGGTTCTGGGGATCCAAACTCAGGTCTTCATGCTTGTGTGGTAAGCATTTTCCTCATTGAGCCATGTCCCCAGCTCTGGTCATTGACATTGAAAAAGCCCCAGTATGACTTTCTCCATCTATCTAACTGATCTGTCAGTGGATCTTCAAGATCCTTTTTACCCCTAAAATCCTTCTGATTCCCAGAGGCCTCAGCTTTTGGTCTGGAGAGACTGGAACAGTGTCTTCTATGCCTTCAGTTGTTAGGGCAGATTATTTCAGGTACTCAATCCCCAGCCCCAAGGCAATAGGGGGTGGTTGTGAGGTGCACATGGGCCCTTTGTCTCATGTTCATTCTACTCTTGGTCCCCAACTTATTTGACTTGTGGTGATGTTTCCCTTCTCTCAATAGTCTCTAGCAGCATGTTGACATCCAGTCTGGGTTCTGTATTCAAGAACAAATTTTCTTTAACATATCCACTATGTTATGTTGAATGCAAACCTTTTATGAACAGCAGGGAATGAGAGACCAGAGAGGCTGATGGGAGATTCCATTTAAAGGTCACAAAGACCATGGCACTTTGTACTTTGTCTTGATGTTAATCACATTATACTGTAAAATGTGTCTTCTTTGATAGCCTGGCTGCTTCTCGAGGGTAGGAAGACTGTCTTTCTAGTTCAACTGTGTCCCCGGCTCTTAATCTGATAGGTAAAAGATACCCAACACACAGTGTTGAATGAATGGCAAAGCTTTACCTAGTGCCCCACATCCCACTTCCTGTTTTCTAAATCCAATTTAACTTTTTCTTCACTCTGTTATTAGGCCATTGTCAAACATCTGGCATGTGCCTGCCACGCTCTGGCTGTACTTTATGAGGATGGGTAATGAATTGAGCCTATATATAGTTTGTGAAATGTGGATCACACTTTAAGATGCATGGCACTATAGAAATGAAAGATATTTTTATCTCTTCAGCATCATTCTGCACAAGAATATGATTCTCTGGCAGCGCTGTGTAAGAACAATGGACCTGTTTAGCCTTGACACACTCATGCATGCAGGGCACTGGGTATTCAGTTCACATGGGAAAGGCATTATCTCTCTCAGCAAAGGCCTGAAGAGCATACACTTTACAGGGAAGAATAGACAGAAAAAGCATTATGAGAGGAGGTGGTACTGCTCCCATGCCTTGTCTCATTGCTGACTGAATGCACAGGCCAGAACCTGTATCTAGTCTCAAGGGATGGCACTGAAGGGAAACCTCAGCACCCCTCTCCAGAGCTTGGAACAGGTCTAGTGTCATTTTGGAATGTGCCATGTGCTCTTTTTGTGTACATGAATAGGCTAATTATGTAGAAAATATTGGAAGACAAAGTGAGATTCCAGTTATGTGACTCATTTGTGGTATTCAAAGTAAGTGAAATTATACTGCATTTATTCCTTTTCTCTATTATCTTCATGTCCCTTCCCCCTCCAACACACGCACGTGCACACACACACACACACACACACACACACACACACATACCCCATATGTCCATTATATTAACTTGTAAATGTTCATGTAGCCAGTGGAGCAGCTGTATTTCATGCAAAATACCTGTGAGCTTTCTTCCTTACAAATTTCTTTCTCTTTTCTGTTTATTACAGTTTCTCCTTTACTTCCTCCTTTCTTACCTTCTTCATCTAATAAAAATATGTCTCTGTGTATAATATATTTATATTTTAAAATATATAATATTCCATATAATATTATGGAAGTTATACAAGATTCCATTAATAACACGTTCTGTTAATATGCCAGCAGTGTGCCTTCTGCTGAAACATTCCAAACTCCTCAATCTAAGGTCATATTTCCATCATGTCCACCTGAACTCGTGCATTCTCTCATCACTGTTGTTGCGGTCAGCTTTCTAGTTGCTGCGCAGAAAGAACCCAAGCAAAAGTGGCTTGTGGAGGAATGGGTTTATTAGGCTTACGGACTCGAGGGGAGACTCCATCCTGGCAGGGAAAACGATGGCATGAGCAGAAGGGTGGACATCACCTCTGCCACAATACTGGAAATAGCGGCAGGAAGGTGTGTCAAACTCTGGCAAGGGGAAGCTGGCTTATAACCTCATAAGCCCGCCCCTGACAACACAGCTTCATTGAGGTTGTAAAACCCAAACTGCCATCAGCTGAGGATCGATCTATCAGAACACATTCAATTGTTTGTGGGGGACACCTGTATCAAACCATGACAACTGTACACTCTCCAGATTGACAAGTCCCCTCCCACATCTAACCCGCTCTTCTCCCACATAGGTGTGTTTGAAATTAGCTCCGTAATATCTTCTTCATGCTTAAAAGTGTAGCAGGTAGTCATCTTTTTCTTCCCGGGCAGTATAACAAGATGCCATAGACTGATAGCTTAGACAATACAACATTCTTTTCTCATAGCTCTGGTGGGCTAGAAGTCTGAGATCAAGGTGACAGGATGGTCAAATTCTTGGAAAGGTGATTGCCCCCACCCATGGACTGTAGATAGCCCTTCCTTGGTATGTACTTATATGGTGGCCCTTCCTTGGGTATAGAACATTCTTCTTATATGACCACCAATCCTACTGGCTTTGGACCCCAATCCTGTGACCTCATTTAACCTTAAGACCCTCTTTGCAAATGCACTCACATTTAGCATAAAAATATTGAGAATGTAAAATTCAGTCCCCCAGAAAGAACATATTTTTATCATTTATATTCATATTTATCATATACATTTTTTCATATACTTTCTTACGGCAAAGAATATTCATCAAAAAAAAAAAAAGATGGAAAAGCCCCAAAGTGTCAGGGCAAACATGTTTAGGACTTCAGCCAACCTCCAAAGAAGAGAAAGGAAAAAAGAAATAAAAGAACTGGAAATTATATTTTGTGAGGGCAGGTCAAATCCTCATACCTTTCCTTTGTCATCATCAGCCTCCTTTCTTAGTCCTGTCAAACAGACAACAATGACTTCCTTTTTCACCCTTGGTTCACTTACTGCTCCTTCTTCCAGGCATGCTTCCCCCACTGGGGTTGTTCTTCTGTCCAGCAAAGGCATGCTTGGTATTCAAGAATCCTTTGGAATGCAAATTATTGAGATAATCAACTTACAAAGGGAAAGGGGTTATTTTGGCTCACAGTTTCGGAGGCTAAAGTCTGTGATCAAGTGGCTTCATTGTTTTGGGCCAGTGCAGAGGGAGCACATCATGGCTGGAACATGTGGCAGAAAAAAAAAGTTCTCACTGCATGAGTAAGGAATGAAAGAGAAAGAAAAAGAGGTGAAAGTGCCCCAATTCCTTTAAAAGGCATTTTCTCAGCAACTTAAGGACCCATCTCTCAAATGTTCCACTATTTCCCAGTAGGTCCATGGGCTGAAGACCTAACTTTACCACACGGGCCTTTGGGAGACATTTATCAAAACCACAGCAAATGATAGCCATGAGATCTTCTTCACCTATTCTTCTTCTAGGTTTCCACGGCATTCTTATAATCTCCTATTGTATTGTTATTATAACTGTATTTATCTGTCTACATTTTAAATCAGATTGAGATCTTCAAGCCAAGGGTCATTTCTTTGCAATGTATATGTGTGCATCTTAGAGTATATAAAGCTCAATACTTGCCATATAATGTGTTTGCTAAGTGGTATAAAAGGAAATCAAATTCAGCTAAGGTGGATGTGCTGGCACATGCTTTTAATTCCAGCACATGGGAGACAAAGGTATGAGGATCTGTGAGTTCAAGACCAGCCTGGACTACAGAATGAGTTACAGGTCAGCCTGGGCTAGAGTGAGACCCTACCTTGAGAAAACCAATCAACTAACTAACCAACAAACAAAAATAATAATTTGTGTTGGGTGCTTCTCCAGATGTCTTATCGCACGGGTCCCTGGGTCCAACAATTTGGGCTGGAGAAATGGCTCAATGATTAAAGCACTTGCCTGCAAAGCCCAAGGACCCAAGTTCCATTCCCCTGTGCTCATGAAAAGCCAGATGTACATTGGCACATGCATCTGGAGTATATTTGCACTGGCTGGAGACCCTGTCACACCCATTCTGTCTTTCCTCTATCTTTCTTTGCTTTCATATATATATATATATATATATATATATATATATATATTCAGCTAAAATTCCCAGTGTCTTTCCTGTGACCACCCAGTCTCAAGCTTGCATTTTCCTTTGTTCATCATCTGATCATTTGGTCCCAACTAGGTCCAAGCAGTTTTATATTTATCTTCAGGAACTAGCTGCATCTGAAGGGCTAGAGAGGAAGATTTCTGACTATACATCTTGAGCCCAACCTGGCAACTGTGGGAAGTGGTGTCATCAATCTGTATAAATCTCCACCTAACTCTAGCTCTTGCATAAGAAGTTAGAACTCTTGGTTATTCATATTGCTTAACTGCACAGTTCCAAACCAGCTCAGGAGCTGTCACACTTATAACAATTATGCAGACATGGGTACAAAGTGAATGAGAAGCACCAACATTAATTTTCTCTACACTGGATCCACTTAGAATAGAGTTGATGGTTCCGTGTTCTCTGAAGGTCTGTTTCTCGTCCTCATTTGCAGCTGCTGACTGTCTGGTGGGGCGCACGCAGAAGCAGATCTTCCTCCTGCTTCTTGTTTTGTTGTGCCAGCTGAGCACTCCTCTACTTGGGTTTCACTTTTTTTGATCCTATAAAAACAGAGGGAAAATATAATACAGTGATTCTCAACATGGGTTCTTTTTGGCCAGCAGCATCTCCTGTGCTGTGGTTTGACTATGAGATTCCCCCCCCCCCCCACACACACACATCAGACGTGTTTTGAAGGCTTGGTCCCAGTCTGTGGTATTGATAGGAGCAGGTGGTGGTGGTGGTGGAGTTGCAGGAGGTGAGACCTGGCTGGAGGAAGTATGTCATTGGGAACATGCCTTTGCAGGGCATATCTTGTCCTCCTTGGTCCCTTCCCCTCTCCATTTGTGCTTCCATGAGATGGGCAGATCTGCTCCAACATGCCCTTGTAACACAAGGCACTGTCTTCTCAGGGGCTCAGAAGCAATGGAGCTAGCCAGCATGAATTAAAACCTCTGAAACCATGTACCAGTTTATGTTAAATTTTCATACATTAAGTTGTCTCCCTCAGGTGTTTGTCATAGGGACAAAAACTGGCTGACATACCCTGAGAACTTACTGCAATGTAAATCCTTAGGTCCTACCCTAACCCTCCTGATTCAGCATCTCTGAGATGAGGCTATGATACTCATGCTTTAACAAGCCTTCTAGATCATTCTGATACAGATTTGCATTTAAGAACTACTAGTAAGAGAACCCCCATGCACCATCACCCACCTCCAAGGATTAAGCGATATCTAAGACACTTTCATCTATCTTCTTTGCTTTCTTCCATCCCATTGGATTATTGGGAAGCAAATTCAGATATCACATAGTTTCATCTATAAGCATCTTCATATGCAATCACAGATTTTAATATGGATGAAGATAAGACTTTACAGTGCATATTTTTTAGATCTCTGGGCAGACCATTCATCTTTAGACCCTTTCATCCTTAGATGATTGATCCCAAGAAAATACTCAACAGCCTTAATATGGTGCCTTTTGGTCAATGAAACAGCTCAACTAAATAAGACAGAAAGATTCATTTTCCTTTGAGGATGAAGAGTTTCTTGCCCACACATGGACAATGAGTGTCTCAGTCAGTCTGGGCTGCTATAACAAAATGGTATCGTCTGAGCATAAACAACAGAAATTTATTTCTCACAGTTGTGGAGTCTGAGAATTATGTCCAAATCCAAAATCAAGGTGCCTGCATATCTGCTACAGGTGAAGTCCTACTTCTTGTCCTGACAATAGCCATTTTCTCATGATATCCTCACATGATGGAAAGTGGAGAGCAAGATAATGTTTTATATAATATATATATATATATATATATATATATGTATATATTCTCATGAAAGCATTAGTCTCATTCATGAATCTCTCCCCTCATGACCCAACTCCATCCCAAAGGTAAAATTCCACCTCCTAGTATTATCCTACTGGGGGACTAGGATTTCAACCGAGAATTTCTTTTGGGTAGAGAAGACACAAGCCTTCAGTCCAAAGAAACAAACCCCATTTAGAGCCCTGAAGAAATGATGTTATCTTGACCTTGAAAGCAACTCAATCTTTACAATCGATGAAAGTGTTGTGCTACCTCCAATTCACAGGGCATGTGACTCAGTTGTTTTCCTAGAATTGTGATTCACTTAACATTCTGAACCACACTTCTCTAACTGATCTTTTGCTGATCTGTTTGCATTTTTGTATGGAAATTGGCTAAAGTTAAGGTACACACTGTGACCTTGACCAGTTATCACTGAAGAAGAAGAGTTAACCCATCACTGTGTTTTTGCCATCTGAATACACTAATTCTCATTACTCCTCATCATAGGGCTGTGCTGTTGGCTGGTTCCCTCAAATCCCACTATTCCTCATCAGTACTTATTAGAAGCTGAGAAGTTCAAGTGAATATTTGCTCCCATCATCAGATGTCTGTGGCAAAAACTGACACTTGCATGGAGCATGATTTGATAGCAATATCTGCAAAGTGTCAGAAAGGGGAGGGGATCGATACACTTAATTTACTTGGAATAATTCATTGCCTAACTGGAGTTTTCAGTGAAAGCAGACGAATTCCACGCTAAACTAACTCACCCACCTGGATTGGGAGGAATGCAACGAATCCATCTTTTGAATGAGATGTAAAGCTGAGTTTCTTAATGACTCCCGTGTCTTTCTGGAGATGGGATGTTCATTCGGTCAGCCATTTTTCAAAGGGAGGATGTGTGATATTGACTAAAGGCTGTCATGGGATCCCTGCAGGAGCCCTCTGCTTTTTGCCCTTAGCTTTGGGTGTGATGCTCACTCCAGGGCTGGTGGTTTGGAGGCACACACACCTCAAGAGGGAAGAAAAGTGCAGAGCTTTCTATGGTTCAAGCCTGTCAGGGTCAAACCATTCTAAAGCAAAATTTTCGAGGGATTGGAAGCTGGGAATAAGAAATAGCTGTGTATGGCCGTGAGAGGAATACCCTAATGGTCTATAAGGTCCTACAGCCCCTTCTAGATATATACCGGAGAGTCTTTAATAAAGATTAAATAGCTTCACAGTAACTTCTCAACTTCCTGTCTCAAACATCTAGCATTGTGGGCAAAACGATTTGAAGTATTGTGTTTGCCATATGATAGTGAAAGTCACCTGATTGCTTTTAGCTGTTGAGAAAGCATACACAGGGGTGAGGGTGGGCTCCTCCCCTCTTAAGACTCAACCCAGCCTTGATGAAACCCAGCCTTGATGATGAATTCTTGATATTGTCCGAGTGGCTTTGTGCTGACACAAGGCAGGAAGGGGACCAGAACAGGCGATTCCAATTGAAGCCACTAATGGAGCTTGGGGAGGAGAGATGTAATTATAAGGCACCTTCAACTAATTATGTTATTATTATCTAATTAAGAAGTGTCACTTTCTACTTTAACTAGTTGAAATTCTGAGATCACCTAACAGTAGACTGTCACAAACAAGGAAATTGTACACAGTAGGAAAAAGTTGGGTTCTTGAGTGGTTTCCAGCATGCTCCCAGAGAACAACCTAAAATAGTCTCCTATTCTCCTCACTTCCCAGACTACTTACCTTACTCATATTAAATAAGACAAAAGAATGCATTCTGCTTCCCCTTGCTTTCCAGTAGGTGGAAGAAACAAAACTAGATTCTAGTCTCTGCGAATATTTTGATCACCTGCTCAAATAAGGGGAATCAATCACTAAACGTTTGTGGGATGCTGCCTTTCTCAAGCGCTGCAGGAGAGGCCGAAGGATGAGACATACTGACCCCTGTCCTCAACTACCTTCCAACACAGTTGAAGATACAAAGTAGAGGCGGCGTTGATTGGCCTGTTAGGTGTGCCTTCGTTCAAATGTTTCTGCTACAAATAACGGAGCCCCTGAACATCTCATTTGCATCAGACACTATATGTATATATTAGGCACAGTTGGCAATGCAGAAATCATAGAAGTACACACACTGTCCTCAAGAGACCTGTGGAAAGATTGTGAGAGCCGTGGTGGGGGAGAATATCAGAGACTTGGCAACCCTCAGTAACAACACACTTGGGTCAGGAGAACCCGGCTGAAGACTGGGCTATCCATGGTCCCCTGCCACAAAGACTGATCCAGATGGCCCACGGAGGAGGATATCCAGCTGACTGGGGATGGGGGGCAACGGGGAATTGGGGATAACAACTCATGGTTGGCCCACTAAACAATGTAACTCATTATGGACAATAAAAAAAAGAGACCTGCGGCACTCTAGGGAGAGGTAAAGGAGAGCAGCATGAGTTCAGAGGGAAGGGGTCCATGATACAGATGCTCTGAAGAAGGAGCAGTTGCTTTGAGCTGGGTGGACACAGGCCTCACATGGGTCTGGACATTGGAGCAGGAAGGGACAGGACCCAAACCTCAGCTCAGTCCCAGCTGAAACCCTGATTGCCTTTCCCCTCTTCTTCTCCACTGCATGTTCCCCTCCCAAATCACAAGTGACAGAGCTTCACAGGGGAGGGAGGCTGTAGCAATGGAGAAGATTAATTCCTAATTTTGATTTCCTTTGAACCATTTTTTACTTGACTGAGTCAAACTTGCTGTGGAAGATGATTCATTACCATCTATTTAAAATCATGATCAGGAAGCACAACGACACCCCAAAATGACAGGGAAGAAATCTTAATTTTTTCTAAAACTTTCTTTTTGAATAATTGGTTTTTTCTTGTAGATCATGGTGTGGGGGGGGGAGGGAGACCTAAAATTGTTTAGGAATTTAATTGAATTAATTTCTTAAAAATTAAATGTTATAAAAAATTAAATGTTATATAAGCCTGTTGATTAAAACAAGAAGCTTTGTATTTTACCCATCCTCTCTCTAAATTCAACTACAGGGAAAACTGAAAACCACTACTAGCAGCTTTGTGTAAACCTTCCTAACCTATTGCCATGTATTTCTCTACACCTATAAAAATAAGTGCCTATATATACATACATAAAGCAAGTCACATATAATATGTATTATTCCGCAATTACATCTTCTTTGAATTTAACAATACATCTCATAGATTTCTCCAATGATATTCTGCTTTAATATGCCTTAAGGAAACAGAAATTGAAGCATTCATTTCCTTTTGTGCTCTGTTTCCCAGGGAAGACTAGCTTCTTTCATCCATATCTGATCCAGCCTCCCAGTGAAACAGTAATTGCTGCCCAGGTCAGAGAAGGGGGTGGAACAGTAAAGGTGAAGGTGTAGGAGATAATATGAGTTACAATGGGTCTTCAGGCTTTCAAATCTGGCTCAGACACAGGGAATGGAAACAGGACCAAATATTATTTCTTGAAACTTCTAGGCAAACAATGATCAGCAGGTCTCTGGGAGTAAGGCAGCCCTGACCTCAAGCCACTCACTGTCCAGGCAGTGTTTGTCCATAAGTTTTTATGGGCAAAAGCCTGTGCAAGAGCTATCGTTGTGTTCCTTCCACCACTGACCCTGCACTGAGGAAACAAAGAGGAGAGAGAGAGAGAGACAGAGACAGAGAGAGAGACAGAGACACAGAGACACAGAGAGAGACAGAGAGGAAGTAGAGAGGAAGGGAAAGAGGACAGGAGGGAGGGAGGGAGTAATAGGGAGAAAGGTGGAGGGGGAAGGGAGGTGGGAGAGTAGGGGAAGGAAGGAGAGACCTCTACTCTCTGCAGACTTGTAGTGGGCCCCTGGCGCCTCTCTCCAGTGATTGGTGGCTTCCATTTTCTTATCCAGTAACACCCAAATGAAACAAAGAAGGGCTTATCCCAAATTTGTCCTAAGCTCATCTCCTCTGCATACTCAGGCCATTCCCTCTGGAATGGGATGAGTCTTTGGAAGGCACTCTAATTTATCTGGTCTTAGACCAAATAACCAGAGACCTTGATGTTCACTGGGCCCTGATCCACCAGCTCACTCTTTATCTCCTAGAATGTAAGCAATTAAGTTTCACAGAAGCATTGAATTCTTTTATCATTGAAGTCAATTAATTCTTGAATGCACAACGTATCTTAGTGCAGTTGTAGAGACAAGCAGAACATCTGAGTCTTTGGTTACAGATTCACTGAGTCCTGGGGGAACGTAAGGCGAAAGCCACCCAGGGCTTCCAGGGAAACGATTAAAGGAAATACACTTTGGGAACAAGCTCAGACATTCAGACAGCCTTTGTACCATGAAGAATGATGCAGATATTGAGGCAGACCTTGGCAGCCAGGTCATTCTGATTCCAGGCATAAGATAACTTGTACTCAGGAGAGACTCTGAAGGAAATATCCTAACGTGACTCTTTACAGGGCCTGTGCATAGTTAAAGGAACCAATGAGAGGTGATATGGACACATACCGTGGTGAGGAATGAATAGATGGAAAGTCATGACCACTGCAAGCCCTATGTAGGAAAGAGCCAGGCTGTGTTTCTGGACAGAACTCAGGCTGCTGCACAGGGGATAGCAGCTGTTATTCCAGAGGTAAGGAGCAGGAAGTACACATCCCCACACCTCTCTGCATTCGCAATTCTCCTGGGGTCTCATGATGGCCAAATCTGAGTGAAAGACAGAAGGAAACAGAACCTGGAGTTGAATTCCATAGAGCCAGCACCTCAGGACAGAGAAAAGTAAAGAAAGTAAGAATGAATTTTGGTGGTGGTGATGGTGCGGCAAAGATAACCATCATTTTTAATGGAGAATAAGAGAGGGAACTATGACAGGTCAGGGCAGAGAAACCTAGCAGAGTTTCATGGGGCTCAGGATCAAGTCAAAGAGGCAGAGAAAGTGCTGTCCATTTCACCCTAGTGTCCTTTGAGCCTCAAGGATGCAGAGTCAAACCACCTGTCACTGAATCTGCAGGGCACCAATCCTTTGGGTATTAACACCACTGCAAACTGCTCAGACTGGCAGAGAATTCCAGAGGCATCCCTTTGCTCTAAGGATAAGGAAGATGGGAAGTGTCAGCTCTTTTTCTCATACACTGTGGGGAAATGTGCATTTTGATCCATCACAAGCTATATGAGCAAAACAGAAAATAATGACTGCAATTATAAGTATTTGGGCATTTACTGTGGGACACAGAGCTTTAAACTTTGTGCTTGTTACAGAGACAGATGTGATGTGGGTGATAGCAGAGGTACAGGTGCACAGCTCCTGGGAAAGTTTGGAGGATATGGAGAGTGGTCCAGGATGCAACAAGAAGCAGGAAAAATGGGACTCAAAGGGCTGGGGAGATTGCTCAGGGGGTAAAGGCATGGGGGGGGGGAAAGTGGTGCACATGTCTGTTTCCCAGCATGCCTGCGGAAATGGGAATCAGAGCCAGGAGCATCTGGAAGCTCGCAGGACCGGCTAGACTAGTTTCCCAGTAAAGAACCAAAAGAGACCCTGTCTCAAACAAGGTGAGAAGAGAGGACCAACATCTCACCTGTATCATCTGACCTCCACATGTGCACCCTGGTATGTGTCTGTGCCCGCACGTGCGCGCGCACACACACACAAACACACACACACACACACACACACACACACACACACACACACACACACACGGAATTGGTCAGACAGTTACTTGGGATAGGATCATAGAGAACCAAATACCAATTCTCTGGTATTTGAGGCTAAGACAGCCAGTTGCCTGTCCAGCATCCTTTCCTCCTCTGTTTCTCTCTTTGGTCCCTTGCTCAGGAGGCAAGCAAGTTTGCTGTAGTAAATTCTCTGATAGTGCTGGGCTGCCTCACCACAGGCCCAAAACAATGAGACCAGTTGTTTATACACTGGAACCTCCAAAACTATGAGTTAAAATAACCCTTTTAGCATCAAAAGTTGATTATCCCACGTGTTCAATACAGTGATGAAAAGCTGCACAGTAACATGTGAACAACTTTCTTTCCAGAGTGGCTGATGTTCATTTAAAGCCACAGTCCTCTTCAGACACCCTGCAGCTGGAGGGTCCTCATGTGACCTCATTCTCACAGCATGAGGGTGGACATATATTAGGTGAGGTTTCTGGGAAAGCTATTGTGAGACTAATGAAAGGGACTAAGCTGGCCCCTTCCCTTGACCCTTCCCTCCATCTTCCTGTCCAGAATGTGAATCCAAGGCCTGGAGGCAGAGCAGGCATCATTTGCTGTTGGGAGGTGTTGTGGTCAGCTTCCTAAATGCTGCGCAGAAAGAACCCAAACAAAAGCGGCTTGTGGAGGAATGGGTTTGTTAGGCTTACGGACTCGAGGGGAGACTCCATCCTGGCAGGGAAAATGATGGCACGAGAAGATGGCTGGACATCACCTCTGCCACAGCACTGCAAACAGTGGCAGGAAGGTGTGCCAAATACTGGCAAAGGGGAGCTGGCTTATAACCCCAATAAGATCGCCCCCAACAACACAGCTTCATCGAGGTTGTAAAACCCAAACTGCCATCAGCTGAGGATCGATCTATCAGAACATATTCATTTGTTTGTGGGGGACACGTGGAACAAACCATGACAGGAGGACAGGAAAGGAATGTGAGAGATGCCTGGTCTGTGATGACTTCCTGGAGCAGCAGTGTCTGCCTTGCAGTACCTCCCTCCTGATTTCTCAGTATGTGAGAAAATGAAGCCCAGGGTCATCTCTCTGCCAAATGAAGCTGCACAGACCAGTTCAGTGCCTGCCTGCTTGAATCTATGCAACAGGATACTGGGGCCACTGGTACCTGATGTGTGGCAGAACAGATCTGGCTCTAATCCAGCTCTGACCCTATACATAATAGTCTAGAGCTGGCACTGGAGATCTGTCTGCTTCCAGCCTATCTCTCAAAGCTAGCCAGGTGATGCTGGACAGAGCTTCCTTGTGTTGAAGAGTTAGCTTTTCTTAGGTGGTTTCTGAAGGACCACCCAAGTCCATGATTTGGACTTGATCAGTGAACAGATTAGAAGGGTGACAGGTGAAATGTAGAATCTGGCTGCAGAGGCGAGAGTCCAGAGCAGTTCAACCATAGTGTGATTCTTACATGTGAAGAGACGACAAAACAGTGAGAAGGTGAACTGGGGGCTTAGGGATGCAGAAAAGGAGCTGGTTGTGAAATCACTGGATCTCTCAGCTCAATGGAATGAAGGCTGTGTTTTGTAGAGAAGTTGTAGATGACTGATCCAAAATGTAGATAAAACACAAAGAATGTCAAAAGACTGAGTATTCTTCAATGTTACAAACATTTAGAATAGATTTTTGGAGATGCAGAAGTAGTGTGTGGCCTTATGTCACACTCTTGGGAAGTCAGAGATGCATAAGGCAACAATAATAAAAATAACTACGAGTCATGTCACACTTTCCTCCTCAACAACCCAAAGCAGGTTTATCTAGCTGTTGCAAGTTTATAATTGCGATGCCCTCGCCAAGTGGAGAAGCAAGATGGGTGTCATCTCTCTCCTCAACAGAGAAACTGTTGTCTGAAGGAGCAGGGATCTGCCACAGAGCCGAGGCCAAGCAGGAGCAGAGCAGAGCAAACCCTAGGAAAAAAGTCAGCCTCACCCTGAACCTGAGGATCTTCTGAAACTGAGATATAAGAAAACCGTGATATGAATTCTTCTCCTGCTACCCATTAATAATTCTGAATACATATTCTAGCAAATGATTTCTCTATTCTCTATTTCTTGTGATACATTGGGTTTCTTTCTGGAATCAGACCTTCAGGCACTGCTCTTAAAGCTTTTAATGTTTTACCTAAAGCTTTAATGTTCTACAATTAAAACAAATGGAAAGTGTCCCTGTCTCAAGTTCCTACACTGGATGGGTTGCAAGAGGTCAGGGAGGGTTATGTTCTCAGCTTGCTCTCCTTGTCTGCTTATCTGCTGATTTTGCTTGTTCTGAGATTTCAAATCTCCATTCCTAATTGTCTTTAACCTATATTTTGGTTTGGTTCAATCTCAAACTCAGTTCTTTTTTTTTCCAGATTTCTCTTACAAACAATGGGGCAGAACTGGTATATTTTAATCCCAAAATGGCATCGGAAGGCGTTCTGCAATGCCGCCAAGCCAGCACTTTCAGCTGCATCTGACGATATTAATTTCAGTCTATTTCCTGAGGTTTGCAGGAAACTAAAATGTAGAAAGCGCTGTGGCAAAAAAATTAAAGCTTCATGGAGAGAGAAAAAAAAAAGGAAGATTGACAGGAAGCAGGGCTTCAATGGGACAGCTTGCGTGAGTTGAGCTGTCCTCTTTTCTGCGCATTGAAACATGTGTTTGGAAAAATTCCCTTCCTTCCTCTTGGGCTTTGCCTACTATGTGGTAGGTATGTCCACTGCAGCAAGTGGACAAAATCATTGACAATGGCCAGGCAGCTATAAGAAAAAAAGCTACATTTAATTTTTAATCCAATTAAAAAAATAAAAAAGATGGTCAGATCAGTTTTTCTACATTGTTTTGTGGAACTGAAATTATTTTGTAGGACTGAATTTCTCCACTTCCCTATTTTTATACATTTGATCTGATGTTTTTGAGGAAAGAAATTTTTCAAATTTTTTCATGTGAAATGATAATTCAGACCAAATTCTACCATAAGCTCTACTCTCTTTGGTCCTGAAAGCATATTTCTTTGACTGATTATGTTTATCAATGACAGGGCAGGTTTTTGGCTGCCTGACTCCATAGAGGGTCTCTTCTTTTTCTCACCAGTAGGTGGACACAGTCCTGCTCAGTGCAGACAAGATTTGAGCTTTTTCACTGGTAGGTTCTGCACTTTCTGCAGTTGCCAGAAACAATGAGTGACTGAGTCATTGGTGAGTTGTTCTCAATACTTGTGAAGATGGTAGACGGCGAGGGACAAGTGCTGTGTCTTTCAAAGATGAAATAGTTTAGCTGCCTACCTCCACAGTGACATGATTTCAAAAGCAAGTCCTAGTGGCTCCCAACTTCTACTGTTGTCTTTGCTGTTGCTCCAAGTTTGACAAGTGTTCCATGCCAAAGTCTGGAGGTGCTTGCAGGCCTGTGACTTTGGGCATGAATGAGGACATCTTGGATTTCAGGGAAGTCTAAGAGTCCTTGGAGACCATGCAGGTAGCATCGGTTGTACAAGGATGACTTCTGAGGGCCCCGACCCTGTTACATAGGGGAATCTAAAGCAAAGAGAAGGGAGATAGGTGGAAGGTACCCACAGGGTCTGACCTCTACTCTGGCCTTTAAGTGTTTCAGGCCAAATGGAACTCTTTCTTTCTTTCTTTCTTTCTTTCTTTCTTTCTTTCTTTCTTTCTTTCTTTCTTTCTTTCTTCTTTCTCCCTTCCTTCCCTTCTTTCTTTCTTTCTTTCTCTCTCTTCCTTCCTTCCTTCCTTCCCTTCTTTCTTTCTTTCTTTCTTTCTTTCTTTCTTTCTTTCTTTCTTTCTTTCTTTCTTTCTTTCTTTCTTTCTTTCCTTCCTTCCTTCCTTCCTTCCTTCCTTCCTTCCTTCCTTCCTTCAATTTCTAGGTGCAAGACATGTCTAAATGCCACCATGGATAGTGTTAAGCCTGCTATGATTCATTGTTCCTGAGACTAGGTGAGAGAAGAGGGTGAGAAAACAGTTTATTTCACTCCCTGCTGAAAGTTTTAACAAATAAGGAGTCAAATTCAGCCACCTGGGCCTGAGGCCCCTTTAAGTGTCTAAACTATTCAGCAACTCTATCAGGTATCTTAATGCACACAGGAGGGTTGTTTCTATCATGGTCTACATGGGTGGCTGAGGGACAGAGGCTCTGAGACACTAAGGGATTTTCCCAAGGAAGCATAGGTAACAGTGGGGAGGGAGTGGGGTACAGTGGACACTGAAATCCATTCTCTAGAAGGTATGTGGTTAATTGAAAGTCACTACAAACTTCTTGCTATTCTCAGCCTGGAAGCCAGGATGCATGGTGAGGAATAACAACTCAACTGGGCCTGCTGAGTGAAGATTAGGGTTGGAACAGGGCTTCCTGAAAGTTAGCTAGATTCCCATGGCCTTTGTGAATCGGTGGTGTGGGACCAGATTATGTCACTGTGGAAAATATGGATTCTAACTGTATCAGTTAAGTTCTCATCACTGTGATCAAATACCTGACAAGAAGCAGCTTAAAGAAGGGAAGGTTTGTGTCAACCTACAGTTCGTTGTTAACAGGCCACCATGGTGGGAGGGCATGGAGGCAGGGGCGTGGGCGGGTCTTCCCAGTTTAACCTAATCTAACAAATCCCTTACACACAATGTGCCCATAGATTTCTAAATCCTGCCAAGTTGACAATCAGATTCACCATCACGCTCCCTTGAGAGCTCTGGTGATTTGTGGGACCCAGCAAAGGCACGGGGTCCTCACAGGTATCTGCAGAGGGAGGGAGGAGTGGCTTCCTTTGGGAAATGAAGGCCATGGAGAGACTCTGAACATCCAAGACTGATGAATCATGTGAAAGCGTGTATAGTCCCCTGCTCAAGCTCTTGGTGCTTAGTCCTGGCTTGATGGATGGTTATTAGTGCAGATGCTGATGCCCCTGGAAAAGGCGGAATAGAAAGCTTGTCCCTTGAGCTGAAAAGTAAGCGTGGGTTTGGCCTATTGATCTGAGCACAATAGACAGTTTTCATAATTTGACGCCTAAGTTGTCAGACACACAAAGGCATTTGGAAAACAGTAAACACAATTTGGGAGCGTGTGAGTGGCAGGGGTGAGCCGTGGAGAAGGGGCAGTGGATTAATATTGTAGTTCAGTGTGCAGAGAAGTAGCTCTCAAGAGTGTGAAGAACTATGACTTTGGTGAATAACAATGCATTTGTATTTAAACATTGCTACTGGAGTTAACCGTCAGTGTTTTCACCACCAAAATAATAGATAAGTATATGGGTTAATGCATATGTTAATTAGCTTACTTCAACCATGCTATCATGTATGCATATTTCAAAACATCCTGTTGTATACCATATATACAATTTTGCCAATTAAAAAATAAAAGTGAAAGTTCTCATTGTTTTCTCTGCATTAATAGTTCTAAGAAAACTGCCATTTTGGAAGAAATGTTATAAGAAAATCTAAAGTGGAAACTGAACTGTTTTGAAAAATATAAGCTAAACGTAATCATCTCATACTTTTGTCATATTTATTTTTGTCATTGTATAAATAAATGTACACTTTGGAAAAGCCAAAAATAAAAAAAAACTCAGAAGATAACTGAAAATAACATAACTACTTAAGATGTTGATATGCTCTAATATTTTCCTATATAAAGTTTCAGCATGATGAAGTTAAAAAAAATGAGCTTGCTTTACATCATGAATTATTTTCATGTTCTGTTAAATATTCTATGTAAAATAAAATGAGAAAAGCTTCTATCTGCTTATTGATGACTGATATTTCCAGAGCAGATTTGGACAGCCTGTCTTCAACTTGGACCAGTAACTAATTCGCCAATACCTTCCCACCACCAGCCTGGGACCTTGCTCCTTTGAACCGGCTGTTCTTGGCTTTAGGAACTCTGGGAGTTTGCAATTCTGTATCTTCCTTGGTTATCCTTAAAGGTGTTGGGGCCAGAATGGTGCACCTGGGAAGGGCTCACAGTGTGACCTGTCTCACAGGTTGACTGGTGATTGAATGTCCCAAGCCTTGTGATTTCCTATCATGAGCTGCTCCTATTTGGGACCCAGGGAAAATCATCTTAAAAGCTCAACCCTTTTGAAGTAACAAGTGGCCACTTTTTTTCTCTTCTCATTTCAGGCATGCTGAGTTTGGTTTCAGAGTGTTTGCAGAGGGATCGTTCCATCAGAAGTTTGGAAGCCCTCTCTACTTAAGGATTATTTCATAGAGTTCCTCAAAGTAAAAGAAAAACAAAGTAAAAGAAAAATAAGAAAGGTAAAAGCTTGGATGTTTTCCAAATGTTGACTTTTGAGGGACTTCGGTGCAGAGCTCTGGCTTTCTTTCCTTCCTTGGGATCACTCCTTAATTATGTCATTTTCTGACTTCTAAAGCCTCAACCCCTTCACACCCATTCATGGGCTCAAAATTCCTGTGCCAGCCATAAACTTCCATACCTTTTTTTTTGTCCCCACATATCCCATTTTCAAGAAGGAGACGCGTGACATCATTTTGCCTAGATTCTGGGAACAAAGACCTTGCGACAAAGGGGGAGAGATGATCTGTGGAAAAGAAGCTTCTTGACTGGGGAACACAAATGGTCTAGACCGCACTGCAGGGGCAGCAGCAGCTACCCACGCATAGCTATTTACACGGAGATTCATTGCAGTTAAATAAAATGAACAATACTCAGTCATCGTAGTGTCCTGTCAAGTGCCCAATGCGACATCTGGCTAGAGGGGACTAGATTTTGTAGTTCATTTTAATACGCCATTTCTATGATCACAGAAAGTTCTACTGGTCTAGTTTCTTCACACAGATTTAAGCTACTACTGCCAAGGATAATAGATAGCAATCAGGGTCTCTCTCTTATGCATGACAGTAACAGAAATGGTCAAACCTTGGTTTGATAACAGTGATGCCTTTGAATGAAGTGAGCCGGAGACAACAAAATTAATCTTATGGCTGCCTTAGTCTCCAAACACTGATGAAAGATTAAGAAGCTTAAGTTTATTTGGAATTAATGAGTGGACATCAACCTACTAGAGTAGCTCCTGTGGACTGAATTGTGTCCTTCTTCCAAATTCCTAAGGTCCAATGTGAGTGTTTGAGATGAGGCTTGTGAGAGGTGGGGCCCTGAATCCATAGGCCAGTGTCCTTGTAAGAAAAGACAACCACAGAGAGTCTAACATCCAGAGAGGTAAGAGGATAGATAGAAAGAGAGCAGCTGGCTGGCCATGTGCTAGGAAGAGAGCCATCTCCAGACACAAATCATGCCAGCTCCCTTATCTCTGGCTTCCAGTTGATGTCTTGATTTTTTTTTTAAATATATATTTATTGTCCATAATGAGTTACATTATTTAGTGGGCAAACCGTGCGTTGTTATCCCGAATTCCCCAATTCCCCCCCTCCCCATCCCTGATCAGTTGTATATCCTCCTCCGTGGGCTGTCTGTATTAGTCCTTTTTAAACACTTTCATACATGTATATGATGCATTTTGATCTACCCCTCCGAGTTACTTTCTCTTATCCCCCCCCCCATTTCTGTTGTTCAATACCATCCAGATTATGGTGTTTTGTTAAAGCCACCTCAGCAGACAACTACAATAAACTTGTATTTGAGTTGCTGCTAGTATTCATGGCTACAGCTCTGTCACATTTTGCAATGTGATTTTATGTATCTCGTATGCTTTTCCTATGAGCTCTTGAGGCTCCTATAGGCATAGTGGGATTTTATGGATGAGGAAAAAGAAACCTGAGACAAGATATTTCATCAGGAGTCATGCTGAGACAGGAAGACCCCAGAGCTCTAGAGCCCTGGGCCAGTCTCTGGATGTTCTGCCATCTTGCTTTATTGAGCTGCCACTGCCCAGTGAGGACAGCCGGGCAACTCTGAGCATGAAGGCTTCGCTCCTGCTGCTCCCACATTGGAGTCTGCCCAGTAGAAATCATTCCAAGTTCAGCAACATGGAAATCAATATCACACAGTCAACAAAGGATTTGTTTCCAGAATTTTAAGAGTATTTTTCTACAAATGCATTTAAAAACCAAAATGACAAAAGAACAACTGGAACAGTACATGAACAAAAACTCTACAGAAGAGGAAATACAAACAGCCAAGGAATACTTCCAAATGCAAAAACTGTTAGCATGAAAGAAACCCTGTATTTAATCAAAGAGATGTCATTTGTAATGCTATCCAATTAGGAACAGAATTTTAAAGTCTTATAATATCAAGCTCTCAAGAGGAAATTGGAATTGTCATAAACTGGGGATAGGAGCATGAATTAGTGCAGAGAATAATTCATCGATACCTAGTAAAGTTGAAAATACACATTGTAATTCAGGAAATGATGTTTAGATGGACAAGCCAGAGGAAATCTTGTACATGCATACAAGCAGATATAAACAGAGATAGTCATTGTAGTCTTACTCGTAATGACAAAAATGGAAAAAAGATAAATGCCATCTTTAAATTAACAGATCAAATGTGGCATTTTCCTATGAAGATCAATTTTTTTTTTTTCTTGTGGGGGAATGGGTTTATTTGGCTTACGGACTCGAGGGGAGACTCCATCCAGGCAGGGAAAACGATGGCATGAGCAGAGGGCTGGACATCACCCCTGCCATAGCACTGCAAACAGCGGCAGGAAGGTGTGCCAAACTCTGGCAAGGGGAAGCTGGCTTATAACCCCATAAGCCCGCCCCTGACAACACAGCTCCAGGGAGGTTGTAAAACCCAAACTGCCATCAGCTGAGGATTGATCTATCAGAACATATTCAATTGTTTGTGGGGGACACCTGTATCAAACCACGACAGTCCGCCCCTGGCCCCCACAAACTAATAATCATACAAGATGTAAACACAATATGTTCAGCTCAACTCTTAAGTCCCCGCAGCTTTCAACTAAGCCATAATACCAAAAATAAACCCATAATGGCACAGAACATTCACAGTGCAAAACATGAGGCACAGCAAAAACAGATTGACCAATACAATACAAGATTTAAAACAAACAGGGCACCATCAATCTCTAACTCCAAGCTCAATGATTCTTAACCAATAACACAAGTCTCTTGGAGATTCAATTCCGCCCCTCCAGCTCGGCTACTCACTGTCCGGGAAAACGTCATCCGGTGCTGGCAGCTCTCCTTGGCACCCATCCATAGTCCTGGAATTCTTTGGGTCTCCATTGCAACCCACAGTTCATCCTCATGGCTCCATCGGGCTCCATGCAGGCAACCTTGCACACCTGCTTCACACGCCGATGGCCATTTTTCAAAAACAAAACTGTGTTGCAAATCCAGTGACCCTCTCTTTCTAACCATCTCCATTCCACAGAACCAGGTGGGCTACCAACTTGTTAATCCAGGGGGATCAAAGCATTCAGGCCCCTTACTTCAAAGAGTCCGCATTCATCCTGTTGTTCCAATGCAGACCAGCTGGCCCAATCTCAGTGGTTGTAATCTCTCAAACAATTGCAGGTGAACGGGCAGCAGTTTCGACCCAAAGATCTTCTTTCTGTGCCATCTCCATCTGCTCACACCAGTCCATCTTTACGTAAAACAACCCTGCACAGGTTCCCAGGACACAGGCAGGCAGAATGCAGCAAGCCTCTCACGCAAACTGCTTCTGGCACAGTCCTGACCAAGTTCTTTCTCCCCCTCGCAAGCCAGACCTCACAGTCCATAGTTCTCACTACATTCAGGTCTTGTAACTCTGACCATCACGCTGTACTCACAACACTGCGAGGCACCTCTTAGGCCAGGAGTTCAAATCCTTCCACATTCCTCCTGTAGATCACTTCCAGAAGACCAAAGCCACAAGACCAGGGTTCCAGCAGCAACAGATGACCCCACGTCCTGGTACCAAAACTGTTGCAGTCAGCTTTCTAGTTGCTGCGCAGAGAGAACCCAAGCAAAAGCGTCTTGTGGGGGAATGGGTTTATTTGGCTTACGGACTCGAGGGGAGACTCCATCCAGGCAGGGAAAACGATGGCATGAGCAGAGGGCTGGACATCACCCCTGCCATAGCACTGCAAACAGCGGCAGGAAGGTGTGCCCGAAGATCAATTTTTTAGAAGTTAAAATTGAATGAACTCAATTTAAATGTACCAATATAAATACACCTCAAAATCATTATGTTGACTGAAAAGGGCAAGTTTGAAAAATATATGTGTAGATATCATTTATAAAAATTTATATACATAAATATAAAACAAATGTCTAGGAATCATTTGTGCAAAATTACTATTATGTATCTTTGTGAATGCATAAGCAATAAAAATAAAAATTATATAGCTAAAAGCAAATTGCACATTCAAGGTGGTGATTACCCTTGAGGAGAGTGGGGAATAAATGATATGGGGAGAGAGTAATTATATATACATATACATATACATATACATATACATATACATGCACATATACATGTATATATATTACCTTAAAATTATTTTTCAGGGAAAAAGACAATTAATGTATCAAGAAGGGCAGCACATGGTTGTCTTACATTTTTCAGGCTAGAGAGATGGCCCAGCAGTTAGCATGAGTCCTGAGAGTGTCAAACCACAGTTTGAATCAAAAGATCCCACGGACAGCTGGGTGTAGCCATATACAGCTATAGCCCAGTTCCACAAAGGGAAGCAGAGACTGGGGAATTGCCTGGGCTTGTGAAAACAGCAAGCTCCTTATCAATAAGACACTCAGGCTCAAAATGAGACCAGGCAGAACAGCAATGGAGCTGAACAAGAACTTGCCACAGGTGAGCACATGGAGCCCTGCCAGGACTCACACACACCACACCACACACACCAAACCATACCATATACACCAAACAAGACACACCCCACCACACACACCACACCACACCATGCATACCACACACACCATACCACACACAGCACACCACACCCACCAGACAACACTATACCCGCCACACCATGCATACCACAGACACACCACCCACACCACATCCCCCATCCCCCACTTCACACCACACATATCACATCACACCACACCACACCCACCACACCACACCACACACATCACCTTATACACACATATACACACAAGCAAAAATGATAAATTTTTTTCATCTCAAAATTCCCAAAACCTTCTGTAAGACCAATATTGCCCTGATTATTTAGTATCAGTACTCAGTGCCCCAGCTGGAGGGCAGGACTAGGCACTCAGAGAGACCACCTTCCTAAGGTCCCCAGTGGGGAGGGGGCAGGCCTGGAGTGTGACTTCTCTCCTGGGAAGTGAGGATCAGGCACCATGGGCACCCTTAGGTAAACAGACCACTAGCAGGAAGTCTGGAATATTAATTTGCCAAAATATGGAAGGGCTGGGAGCAACACCTACATATCCCAGACTCCCAGGATAGAGGTCTTCACCACATGGCTCACCATTCGGATCTAAAAAGCTCATTGAGCATCTTGAAAAACCCCAAACTTAAAACTTAAAATGAACTTTTAAAAGCAATTAATGTGAAACACAAGCAATTATTTTCTCGAGTCTCCAGCAAGCTCAGTATTGCTAAAAGTGGTGTACTTGTTTTACGGGGAGAAAAAGAATTAAAAATTTAATTAGTGTTTTTCATGCGTCACCCAGCTGACATACACCTTTTGCTTTTAAAAGCAAGCAACTGAAACACCTTTTCTATTGAATATCTCCCCCTCCGCTGCTGACTTCCATCTCCCCACCCTCAATTCTAGGCTCCCAGGCTTTTAGAAACCTTGTGTGATGAGCTGTTCAAAATATCAGTCATTTTCCTGGCATATGTCTTTTCTCAATTCTTTCTTTTTGTCATCTGACAGTCACAGAGTGACTAAATGAACATCTAGTCAGAACCAAATATACGCTAGATGCTTGCTCACTATTTCACTGAATTTTTATATTAACCTTTTAAAACGGGTGTAATCACTGGTATCGCCCTCATGGCAGAATTAGGAGAACCAAAACTCAGAAGGAGCCAATGGCTTACTGCCTTGCTTCCAGTTCTGCCCCTGTCAATCCTGCAAGGGTCCCTTTGCCAATCAGAATCTGGGTGTTTTCATCACTGAAAAAAAAGGGGTGGGGCAAGAGGATGTCCAGATTTCTTCTCAGTTCTAAGGTCTTCTCTGTAACACAATTCTCGTATGTAATAGAAGAGAATGGTTTATAGTACATCTTCCATCTTTCTTTCCCGTAGTGACTGAAGGAATGGGTTGGCCAACTGAGAAAATACAAAGCACCACCTTCAAGCGAATGCTCAGTGAAGCCATGCTTTCTCTTTGCAGGTGTCCTCTCTGGCTCTCTTTTCCCAGAAATACTGCTACATTTAGAAATCAGCCTGTGGTATTACAGTTAGTCTGCCAATCACACAAAGTGAGATCCGAAAAAGACCCCATGCACATTGAAAAGTTGAAAAGGAATGCCTTCAACTGTGCACCTGCCTGACTTCTGTAACCCAGAGAAGCAGAGGCCTCTTTTTGTATGATAGCATCATGGACTCTTTTCCTTCAAGCCATTTGTCCAATGCCTTGTTGGTATAGGACTGAAGTTGGACAGTTCAGGGTCTGAGGCCTGGAAGGACAACTACCTATTTATTCCAGTAGTAAATCAGGAGTAGGTACTAAAGGACAGGTGCAATCTGGGTGTCATATCAGCAAGAGATGGGTGAGTTTGGGAAAGTTGGAACAGGAGACTTGTTAAAGGTCCACTAGGTGCAGAAATGAGACTCCCTTGAACACAAAGGAAATGGAACAGAAGATTCTAGAATGGCCTCTGGAGAGAAAAAACAAACAAACAAACAAAAACCCAAACAGGAATCTCACAGTCAGTGGTGGTATGGCAGTTTAAGAGCAGAGATGCTGAAATGAGGCTGCTGGTACAGAATTTTGGCTTTGCCTCTTGGCAAAGCATCCAACCCCCAAACTTCAGCTCTCTTATTTGTGATACCTACCTCCTAGGGTTGTCATGAGGCTTGAATGAGAAAATTCATATTTCTTTTAGCATACAACACTCAGCCAATGTTTGCTACTGTTGACCTGGGCTTAGGGATTGTGGACACTGCCTTCAGAGAAGCCAAGGAAGACTTTGAACATGGAAATGATGCCCTTGAATCTAGATGGAGCCAGCGGGATGGTTGGGAGGTCATTATGATGAGCGGGGAGGAGGTAATGGGGTCAGGGTTTGGGATGGTGCTAACGAAAGTAAAAGGAAAGGGTAAAAGTGACAGACATTTCAGGATTTAAAAACTTTAATGCGTGAAGAGGACAAAGAGAGATGGGAGTCCAAAACGAGTTGTGGTATGTGGACTAAATGGAGGAATTGGGTTTAGAAGAAGAATCCACCTGAGGTTCAGAGACTGATGTTGTGACCTTCCTAGGTGGCCATCAGAACCTGGTAAAGAGAAATGGCTCCATTGTTCAGTTAATAAAGCCTGTCTGGTGTTTCTTAAATTTCATTTGTCTACTACTTATATTTTCCCCTTATCTCATACATTTTGTGGAATTGTTTACTTAATATCATATTTTAGTTTGACTTTAACTGATTTATTTGGCTTTATCTAAGCTATAATATCTGTGAAATCTCAGGCTTTATGTGCTAGTTATAGTTTGTCTAATACACATTAAAATATAATCATAACTGTTATAGAAATACTCAGCCATATACCTTCTAAAATCATTCCCAGCATCATCATTGTTGCACATATATCTTGTGAAGCAGGAATAGAAATGAAAATTAAAGCCACATGGTGTACTGATTTTTCTCATGGAAACAGAATAATGAAAGGATCAAGAAGCTAAAGTGAGGGGAAAAAAGGTAGCCAGAGGATGAATATATATATATATATATATATATATATATATATATATATATATATATATGTAGCATATTGTTATGCTAATGGGCTGGGGCAGAGTGAGTGGGTCATTGTGAAAAAATTTTCAAAGAAATGGTGGTTAAAAAAAACACCCAGCATCTAGAAGTATGAAGTTTTGAAGAAAGCCTGGCTATCTAGAATTAGATGGTTGGGCCAGGTAATGAGGCAGGGCGGATTCTGGACATGTTTTGAAAGCAGCCATCCTACATGGCTTGTTAATGGATTCAGTGTGGGGTGACAAGAACTGAAGGGAAAAAGAAAGCCCTGAGTTTGGAACCTGCCCAAGGGAATAGTATAGCTGAGGGATTCGTAAGGAGACAAGGAACACTACAGACTGTCCAAATTAGGTTAGGAGAGATTAGGAATTCTGACTGTGATGGGTTTATGATGTATGTTAGCATTTATTTTTATTTTTATTTTTTAGAGTGGATTTAGAAGCGAAGGCTCTGAGTCAGGGCTCAGGACTAGCAAGAAGTTGAAATTTAGGAAATGTCAAAGTTCAGATGACCATAAAGTAAAGTTCACTGTATCACTTGCAATGGGCCTGGTTATCCTCCCCACCACACAGATGTTTGTGGTTTATAACTGCAATTTTTCTTCTTGCTTATGCTGCGTGTCCATGTGGGTTTACTGTGGTTCTGGTCCAGCCCACCACTCCACAACCCAAGCTAATGGAGCAGGCAGAGGACAAAGAGGAAGCTGGTGAGTGACACTGACAATGACGTGCCCTTTTCAGAAGAAACACACACCGGTGACTCCTACTCACAAACCCTTGACCACAATTAGCCTCCCAGTTCATGGGCCTCAGGGAGCCCAGGAGACTGAAGTCTAGCATACACCTGGAGGTCAGAAAGGAGGTGTGTTTGAAGTACTACTGAACAATAATGTCGAACACAATCACCAAGAAGGAAGGTGAGGGGTCAAGGGTCAGCCTTGGGATACCTGCACATTTGGAAATGAATGATGAGAATGAGCCAGAAGAAGGTGAAGGAAGAACGCAGAGAACATTCCACTTGGAAGTCAAGAGCTTTTGGCAGTTGATTTCAGAGGCTTCATAAAATGGAAAGAAGTGGCAGGGCGAGGAAAGTGGTTGGATTCCACTGGGTGAAGCAAAATAGAAGAGAGAAAGAGGAGCTCCTGCAAGAAAACTGGACCCATTTTCTTCAGCAGATCCAAACAGCTTGGGGATTGAATATAAGGTCTAAGAGCACCAGTTTTAAAGGGACAAGAACCTGGCTTGGAGTCTTGGTGGTTATTTTATATCATTTTGGCAGGTCTCTTGGTATTGGTTTCCTCACCTGCAGGTAAACCTGCTGCAAAGTTAAATTACATATTGTCTAGCCTGGGACACACAGAAGCATTCATGTGGTAGATACTGTTAGCAGTAGCAGGGGTGTGAATCACAGGACCCATTTTAGAGGACCATAAGGCAACATCTATGAAAGCTGAACGGATGCATGTGTCACTGCCCACCACCCGCGGGGGCAATGATAAAACACACACACACACACACACACACACACACACACACACACACACACACA
>PVHP010018192.1:0-33458 GCA_004024765.1 Zapus hudsonius | reverse complement strand
GGCTTGTTGGTGCATGCCTTTAATCCCAGCACTCAGGAGGCAGAGGTAGGAGGATTGCCGTGAGTTCAAGGCCACCCTGAGACTACATAGTGAATTACAGGTCAGCCTCGGCTAGAGTGAGACCCTACCTCGAAAAACCAAAAATAAATAAATAAATAAATATAAAAAAAGAAAGAAAGTTTCAATCAGTGTCTTAGAAGCCATGTCTTTTGATGTCATAGAACTAAATTTCAGTGAATGAAACCCTCTTTGGGAATTAGATTAGCATTTTCTAAATGGGTTTCTAAAAGAATTAACTTCACATAGGGGAACAACTTACTTTCAGAATCATTTAACGATGGAGGAGTGATCCCACTTATAACTGCTATGTTGATAAATGGCACTATACCCTTAAGACATGTTTGTAATCAACCCAATTATCTCCTCTCTTACTTTATCTAGAGTAAAGATAACTGCCATGCTAAATTAGGTCAGAAACCAGAGTGCAGGGAACACTAATTTCAGCTTTAAGATGTATTTAATGCAAGAGTAATGGCACGGCTATTTAATCACTTTGTATGTTGGTCTATTAAGTCAGGTGCATGAAGTGAGCTACTGCTTCAGGTCTATGGTTTGGAAAAGGATCCCTGTGACCATTACTTTTTATGGTTTCACTTCACTCGTTGCACAGCAAAGCAGAGAAAAGTGCATAAAGTCTAGTTTTGCTGAGGGGTTCTCTCTCTGAGCATCTACATGTTAGGAAGGACACAAGGAACTCCTAAGTAGGAATTGGAAATGAGAGGGAATAAGTTTTTAAAAAAATATTTTATTTACTCATAAACAGAGAGATACAGAGAGAGAGGGGGGGAGGGAGAGAGAGAATGAATATGGGCAACCCGGGGCCTCTACACTGCAAATGAACTCCAGATGCATGCACCATTTTGTGCATCTGGCTTAAGTGGGTACTGGGGAATTGAACCTGGGTTGTTAGGCTCTGGAGGCAAGCACCTTAACTGCTGAGCCATCTCTCTAGCCCAGGATTAAGTTTTTGTTGCGTAACTTTTGCATAGTTTCATAGCATATCCATTTGTAAACCTGTTTTAACACGTACAGCCATTCTCACTCTCTATGGTGGACTGGTTTTAAAACTTCCTACAGACATCAAAATATGGGCGTGCTCAAGTCTTACTTAACTTGATATAACATCCACATGTCATTGATACACATCCTCCTGTGCACTACTTTTTATAGACAGAGTTTCATGTAGCCCAGGCTAGTCTCAAAGTTGCTATATAGCAGAGGATGACCTTGAACTTCTGATTCTTTTGCCTCCTCTCCAAGTGTCAGGACTACAGGCATGTGACACTATACCAGGTTTATATTGTGTCATGGATTGAACCCAGGGGCTTTGCACATGCTAGGCAAGCATTGTATTAGTTGAGCTATGTCTCCAACCTCTCCTATGTTCTGTAAATCATCTCTAGGTGACTTAAAATATCAAATAGAATGTGGATGCCTTATAGGTAGTAATTGCATTATTTAGGGATTAATAATAAGACAAAGTCTGTACATGACAGTACAGATGCACTTTTCAAAGTTGTTCTCAGTCCGAAGCTGGGAAATAGAATGCCCACTGTAAGCCCCTATCTCTGATAAATACACATCCACACACAAGTGAACTACCATAGGCTCCAGATTGTAAATTGCTCTAGGAATCCTGCCAGCTCCTTTTCTTGCTAACCCTGGGGCTGCCTCTGGATCAGGTGATAAATCTAACTTTGATTTTCTTCCCTCTCTTTTCCGCATTCCCTGCCAGAGGCTAAGGCAAGCTTTCAGCTTTCAAAGCTTGAAGAAATGTACTTTTACACCTCGTGAGAGCTGGCCTGAGAGACCTGGCCTGCTGTTTCCCAATTCTAGCAACCTGCGTACTGGTATGCATCACATCCTAGGAAAGCCCCTTTCCAACCACTGAGGAGCTGTAAATCTCGACTGAGTGTGCAAGCTCCACCCCATATTTCTTGAGTTCCTTTTTCAGCATCCTTACAGCACAGGCTGGCCTACCCACAGCATCTGGCCTCAGTCAGAATCCTACCGTTGGGTGGGAAGAGGAGACCCAAAGAAAACTTGAGTGCCTGGGGGCAGGGGTGAGAATCTAACCAGAAAACTGACTTATTCCATTCAGAATGGATACTGCAATTTGTGAAACATGAAGATACTAGTATACATTCCTGCTCATCAGTTTCTTAGATGCATGTTTGCAGCATGGGGGGTGGAAAGCGAGTAGGAAATGAGAAGGGTCTGCACACCCTTGTCCAACCATTCTCTCCCTGGGCCCAGAGCATGGAGATGGTGCATGGAGGTCACTGGCCAGAAGCTTGTCTTAGGTTTCAACACTCAGAGCTTGCAAGTTGCTAATTTAGGATGGTTCCAGTGTGCAGAAAGAACTTAAACACTTAGGTTTTAAGAATTTCTTGTGTGCTAACTCTCCCTCCCCTTTTCCCTCCTTTTCCCCTTCATTCCTTCCTACTTAAACCTAGCATCTTACCAATGGAAAATTTACAAATCTCAGATGAATAGAGATACAAGAATCCTTGATATTAGTTTTCTTATTTGTAAAATGGACCAGCTGTACTATATAAAACCCATAATGACTTCACGTGATAATACATGGATGGTACTCCGGGAGGTGCCAATGAGGGTGGGAGAGATTGCTCAGTGGTTAAGGCACTGGCCTGCAAAGCCTAATGGCCCAGGTTCGATTCCTCAGTGGCACATGCGTCTTGAGTTTGTTTGCGGCAGCTACAGGCCCCAACACACCCATTCTCTCTCTCTCTGCTTGCAAGTAAATAAATAAAATATATTTTTTAAGTTCAATTAATGAGAAGCATTATTATGATGGCAGCTGAAGTGATGACCCTTTCTTCTCCCTCTTCCATAGTAGATATGACTCAAAAGTAATCAAAATGGGACTGGAGAGATGGATCAGTGGTTAAGGCACTTGCCTCGAGTGCCTAAGGCCCCCGGTTCAATTCCCCAGTACCACATATGCCAGACCCACAAGATGGTGGCCCTGGTGTTCTCTCTCTCTCTCTCTGTATCTCTCTGTTTGAAAATGAAATGAATAAAGAAAGTATTTTTTAAAAAGTAATCAAAATGTTCTAGTGACTAGAGCTAATTAGCAAGGTGATGACCTTCCATTCTTCAGTGAATGAAGCAGAAACTTGTCACACTGGGAATGTTCTTAGTGAAATGTTTCCATTGAACAGATCCTGGGCTATTTGATCTCGTCTAGTCAAATTACAAGGTCCAGCGACTTACTAGTATTTCTTAGATTGCAGCATGGCAGTGCAGTGTGGTCTTGACCTCATTTTGGCTAGGTTGTCCTATTTCTGAATAGGACACTTGATTTATTGAAAAAACACAGCCATCACAAAACATATTTGTGATATCCTAATCTTTGGTCTTTTTCTTTTTGTCTGTTCTTAAAGGCTGGAAGGGTCACTTCTTGGTTCAAGGTCTACTGAAATTAGCAAAAGGTGATTTTAAGTAAATTCCTCCTACAACAACAAATAAACAAGATATCCAATAACAAAGAAAAAAGAGAAAAACAAAAGATATTCAGAAACTTAGGTAGAAATCTTCAAAGAACTTAGAAAATATGTATACATTTGTCATGGTTTGATACAGGTGTCCCCCACAAACAATTGAATGTGTTCTGCTAGATTGATCCTCAGCTGATGGTAGTTTGGGTTTTACAACCTCGATGAAGCTGTGTTGTTGGGGGCAGGCTTATGGGGGTTATAAGCCAGCTTCCCCTTGCCAGTATTTGGCACACCTTCCTGCCGCTGTTTGCAGTGCTGTGGCAGAGGTGATGTCCAGCCCTCTGCTCATGCCATCGTTGTTTGGGTTCTTTCTGCGCAGCAACAAGAAAGCTGACTGCAACAACATTCTTTTATTACAAGTAGAGAAATTAAAAAATCGAATATAGAAAGACATTTTTTCATATGCATCAAAATCATACATCACTTATATGCATAATCATCACTGAGTAAGTAAGACTAATATTAGATTGATTCAGTAAAAGTTTTGTTTTTGTGCAAGCAGAATCAAAGATTAGGAAAATACTTTCCCGGTCTCAGGTTCTTTAGACTAGGGTAGCTCTCTGAGCACAGGCTCCGGCTTCGCTGCTTGAGTTTGGTCCTGGCCCATTGTTATTAGCACCATAACTTTGGAAAAATTGTCTACTTTGATGTGAGTTGATTTTTCCATTTCTTAAAGAAAATATACTTGACCGAGATGTAGTTAGGGTTAGATCATTCATGCAACATACAGCAAATGTACTAAGAATATGACACACCTTAATTATTAAATAACTTTCCATTATGTTTCCTTCTATACTAGCATGAAGCCAGGTGAGTGTATTGTATGGTTCATAACACAGGCACCACCATTCACTGGTTGGCATCACACTCCAGTAATACTTGCTATCTAGGAGGAAAAAGCAGACCTAGGGGATAGGGAGCAAACTTTTACCTACATATGGGACTCAATGGCTTATGTTGACAACACACACTAGGTATCTATAATGAAACTCTGTCCAATTTCTCTAAAGAAAATGAAATGGAATAGTTTAAGGCAGCTGCTGACTATAGAAAATGACAAAATTCTATATAATTGCCCTTGCAAGGACATAATCAGAGATTGGTCCCATGACATTTCTAAATCCTATCAAATGGACAACTTGTGATTAATTATCACAAGTTCACACCATAATTTGTCACTTAAGCATAATACTTTTAAGCCATAACCTTCCACCCCTTATCCCAATAAACTCATGGCCATCTCATAATGGAAAATGTATTCAATCCAACTTCAAAAATCTCCATTCTTTAACAGTTCCAATACTGTTAAAAAAGTCCAAAGTCTCATCTGACACTCAAGACAATCTCTTAACTATAACCTCCTAAAACATAAAAAAAAAAAAGTTATAATCAGGAGTCGTGGTTCACCCTTTAATCCCAGCACTTGGGAGGCAGAGGTAGGAGGATCACAGCAAGTTCAAGGCCAGCCTGAGACTATATAGTGAATTTCAGGTCAGCTTAGGCTAGAGTGAGACCTTACCTTGAAAAACAAACAAACAAACACCCTCAGTTATATACTTCCGACATTCTTTGGCACAAAGTAAATAGTCCCAATCCAATAGGGAAAGAATAGAGGCATAGCAAGGAATGACCATACCAAAGACTGAAATCCAGCAAATCAGACTCCAAATCTGGCTTCTCCATGTCTGGCATCTCTCCACCTGCTGTGCTGCCTCTAGTCTCTTGAGCTAGATCCACCCCAAGCCTGCAGCTTCTCTTGCAGATGCCCCATGGGACAAATTACCAGTTTAAGGAAGAAAAGGATGGAGGGGAAAGCATGGTAGGAGCAGGAAGCCAGAGTCACCTCATCACTTGGCAGGGAGGAAGTAGAGAGCAGTGAATCCTGAATTCTCCACTAGCATTCTGCTTTTTAATACAGTTTAGGGACCCATTCCACGGAATGGTGCCACCCACAGTTATGGTGGGTCCTTCCACATCAACTAATCCAAACTAGAAAATCCCACACAGACATGACCAGAGATTTGATGCCGTGGAGATTCTACATCAGGTCAAGTTGACAACCAGGGTTTAACCATCATACTAAATAAGTAGTCAACTGGGAACTTTCTAGAAAAGAGCATGTGGAAAGGCCCAAAGTGGCAGACTAGGGAGAATAATGGCCCAAAAGGGGGTGATGAGGACCGTTAGGACAACATGGTCTATGCTATGCACATTAGTTTTTAAATCAAGCTGTAATGTAAACATCATGAAGTGTTGAAGACAGGGTGGTGACGAGAGAAGCAGAATAATTGGATTTTAACTTTGACCAATTCTGATGCATGAAGAGAAATCACTAATTGTTCCCAAGGTGTATATGTTGAAGAAATAATGGCTTGCAGACAGGCGATTGCACTGGAGAGACTAGAGGAGTCAACTAGCTTGAGATTCCCAGGAGAGGAAATTGACATTAGTTGGTGTGGCCTGGAGAAAGGGCAGCTGAGGAGGGGTAGGTAAAATCTTGAGAGGTAAGTATATTATGGATGTGTAGTTCTAAAGGGCACAGCTGACTTTTAGAGCAGATCAGAAGCAAGTTTAGAAGGATCACCTGGTCTCTCCAAACTGAGTGAGAATATCCTTCAAGCTAGATGTAGCAAACATCTCAATTACTCTCAGCCATGGATCCTGGGAGAAGCTCTTCTAAAGCATCCTGAGACTTGGCCTCAGCCTGTGGTTTTTATCTTTATTGAATCATTATATTCAGAAAGGATCATGCCTATTTTGCTTGTTATCATTGGTCAGCATTCAGAGAGATGTTCAATGCATAATATTTCCCCAAATAGTTGATGAACCTCGACATTTCTTCAAGGATATAGAGAATCAGAAATGATGATGAGATGAATAATGGTCCAGGAGACCATGCCTGAGATGCCAGATGTAAGAGCTTTTCCATGTATCTCCTTCCCTTCCTCCCCTTCCCCAAAACCTCACCTTCTCCTCCACTATAAATCTTTTAAAGTTGTTGGATAAATATATCTAAATGTATTTCCTCAGGTCTAGGCAAAACAAAGGCAATGAGAGCATTAATAGGTTCAACAATGCAACCGGAGACATGGGAAGATCATCAACCGAGTGTGGTTTAGATTCTAAAGTCTTGGCAGCCAGCGAGGTGTGGAGAGTCAGCGAGCACTGAGCACTTTGTCACAGTGATCATGACAGTGAAGTGGAGCCAAGAACCTGCCCCTCGAGGTGAGAAGGAACCCCAGCAAGCAGTAGGGGTGTCCTTCAGCTGTGAGAGGCTAGCTGCAGCTACATAAAACCAGGGACTTCTGCAGGTGAACTGCCTCTCAGGCTAGGACCAAGATGGGAATGCCTTTCCAGGTAGGTAGTGACAACGGTTTGGCTAATGTTGCATAGGAATTCTGTCTCTTTCCAGTTGTGATTTTCTTTTTCTTTTGTCCCAGAAGGGATGAGCCCATTATCCGAGTGGAATAACATCAAAATGTCATCAAAATAGTCATCAAATGTTTTAACCTTGAATGGAGGAAGCAATACCATGTGGAAACCTCTCAGAAAAGGTGAGTGAACAATCCCATAGGGAGATCTTTCAGGAAAGGTGAATGAAGTGAATTGCCGATTCCTTCAAATGAACAACAGCGGACACGGTACATTTCCTTCCCAGTGAGTTAAGTGTGTGCAAGTGTGGGTACACTTGTGCACCAGAGGCTGTTTCTGGCTTTTTCGTACTAAGCTATTTTGTAAAAGTGTTGAATTCTCCCATTCCAGGATGCTTCCCACAATCAACCTTCGTGAGTGGTCCTGGTGCTTACTGTGTCTTCTCAGTGGGGTGTGGGCTCAGCATCTCATACAGAACCATGAATATGAGCGAGATGCAGATGTGATCATACTGTGACATTTGTAGGCCAAAGAACACTCTTTCATTTAGCAGTCTTCATGGGGCTTCAGAGATCCCTAAGTGTAGAATGTTCAACCATTCCAGGCATACGGTATACCAGATAGTCTGAGCCTGTTACTTTGACGTTTACCGGAAACAGTGTAAATATGCTACATTTCTCTTACTTGGAAGTGATTAATTCGTCTGTTATTACCATCTTTCCACCATAAATGTGTCCACATCAATGACCATTGAGAGTAGGACCTCCAGCTTGTACAACCTTGTGGACCGGGGGAGGTTTGTAGTGGAGCCTCCACATGTATTGTTTCATAGTCCTCTTTTCCTTTTCTTGTCTTTTTCTTCTCCTTTAGTTCAAGTTCTCCTTTCTGTTTGTCATTGACCCCTAGTTTATGCCAGTGTTACATAATGCATTATCTGTCTTCCTTTTCCTGATGCCACTGAAACTTATCAGAACGGGGTGAATGTTAATCCTTCCATCTTCTTTTCAGAAAGATAACAGAGCCCATCCGATCTGCTTCTGAAAGTTATGGCTCAATATTTTGATAAGAGATGACATTTAATGGTCTGGATTACTCAGTAAGTATAGAGTAGGCAGTGATACACTTATCTTGAGTGGGGAGGTCTATTTCTCTGTTATCCTATCAGGCCTCAGTATCAGGCAGGACCAGCCTCTTAAGGGCCTTGTCTGTCTTGATTTTCAAAGAAGACTTGAAAGTGAACCCTGGAACAACACCGGGATGGTGCAGCTCCTTCTTTTATTAGCAGAAACATGCTTGACATGAGTCCAAGGTGGAGCAGGTAAAGAATGAGACTGAAGTAATGCGTCCTTGACATGACAGCCTGGGGCAGGCATTTGTGGTCAGAGTCACACAGCTTTGGGATTAGCCAGCTCCGCTTTCTGTTTCAGCAATAAAAAGTCTTGCAACACAGCTGGCATGTGAGACAGAGGAATCCAAAATGTCTTGGCATCTTTTCCAGCAATATAGCGAGCCTTTGGGAAGACACTTGTTAGAGCGTGGTCCATGCACTCTACCACCAGAGAGAGGTCCATGTTCACAAAGGACGCAGTGCTTTTCAGTTTGTCTAGACCTATAAAAACAGACGACAAACACACTTACTCAGGGAGGAAGAGGAAAAGCAGAGTGGGGGGTGGGGAGAGGGGAGGACGCAAGGGAGGGACTTTATTTCAAAGCGTTTTCTGTTCCTCAGAAAAAGATGTGGCAATGCTTTCTGAGGACCGTGACTTTCAAACTTTATGCAGACAGCAGAATTTCCTAGAGGCCTTGTTAAAAGTCTAATTTCTTTCTGGGTTCCAGCTACAGAATTTCTGAGTCATTAGGTATGAGGTAAAGTCTTGGTATTTGCATTTCTAACAAGTTCCAAAATGATGCTGATGCTGCTGGTCCTGGACTTGGAGGATTTGTGTTTTAAAACATGCAGGAAAGATCCTTTATACAGTCCTGAGGTCCTTGATGTAGGTCATGAGTGTGATGCCTAAATCATTTAGGGAAGTATGTGTTTATAGGAATAGTGGGTGTGCAAGTGTGTGTGGGTGAGAGTGCATCAGCACACCACATGCTTCTAGAATTTTGTGAACAAAGAGAGAATCATTCCCTGGCCCATCTAACCCTACCAACCGACTGCAGGCAGAAAGCTGAGATCCTGGCAAGAGATGAGCCACCACAGTCATACTGTGGAGGATCCATAGGGAACCCTACAGAGAATGATGGGATGAATAAGGGACCCACAGCCACAGCCATTCAATCAACTCAGGATAAGCCAGAGAGACAGAAACCAATGATTCTCGACACAAAGACCCCTAAACTCACAACCTTAAAGCAGCCTTAATACTCATCCATCATGACTCAGGGAACTGAGCGGAAGAGGGGGCAGAAAGATTGTGAGAGCCGTGGTGGGGGAGATTATCAGAGGCATGGCACCCCTCAGTAACAACACACTTGGGTCAGGAGAACCCGGCTGAATACTAGGCTATCCATGGTCCCCTACCACAAAGACTGATCCAGATGGCCCACCGAGGAGGATATCCAGCTGACTGGGGATGAGGAGGGGGGACAAAGAGGAATTGGGGATAACAACTCATTGTTGGCTCATTAAACAATGTAAATCATTATGGACAATAAAAAAATAAAGAAGTTAATAGTATCCCAGCTCTCAGACAAATGAAGTGCTTGAATCATGAGCTAAGACCCTTCCAGGCAGCAAGTACTGGGACTAGAAATGGTTTGGAGTTTCGGCCACTTCATCAGAAGGTTCTGAGAAAACCAAGTATACAATGCAGGCGAATGACAATGACCCTTTTCTCATACCATATACAGAATTTATCCTGGAATGGATCAAAGTTCTAGCACTTAGAACTCTAAAACATAGGGCAAATTTTTCGAGGTTGGTCCAGACAATATTTTTTTGGATATGATCCCCCAAACACAGATCACAAAAGCCAAAATAGATGGATGGGACTTTGTCAAAGTAAACATGTATAACAGAGGAAACAGAAGAATAAAGAGACAAGCTAAGGTATGGGAAGTACGGGGTTAATATATAAACTATAAAAAGCCTCAAACAATTCGTTAGAAAAAAAATTAAACAACCTAATTTAAAAACAGGAAAAGATGCCTGGTGTGGTGGTGCTCACCTTTGATCCCAGCACTCAGAAGGCAGAGGTAAGAGGATCACTGTGAGTTTGAGGCCAGCCTGAGACTGAATAGTTGAATTCTCGGCCAGCTGGGGGCTAAAGTGAGACCCTACCTCAAAAACAAACAAAACAACAATAACAAAAAAAACCCTCAAACAAAACAACAACAAAAAGAGCCAGGAAAAGAATTTAGATATTTCTCAAAAGAAGACATCCAAATAGCCAATAGGAATATGACTATCTTACTTCATAGGTGTATGAACTGGTTCAATGCCCAACTTCACTGTTCATCGCCCTGTACTTGGAAGAATGGCTACCAGAAAAAGATGAAGGAGAACTGCTGACAAGGATGCAGAGGACATACCTCGGGCCTGTTTTAAGAGCACACGAACAACATATGGTAGCTGTACTTTGACCTTTTGAGGACCTCTCATGGTATTTTTCAAAGTGGCTGCTTTAATTTATATTCCCACCAACAGTGTGCTTTGTGAATATTTATCTTTTGTCTTTTTCTAATAGCTATTCTAACAGGAGGCCCCACTTACTACAGTTGATTCAAAAAACCTAGCAAGTGTTAGTGGCTATTTTTAACTACTATTCAGCCTTCGAAATGAAAAAAGGTGACCTTAAATTTATGGAGTACTTTGAGACTATAAGTTTGGCTGGTCTCTGAATTCTTGGAAAAGATTAGTAAAACAAATCAGTATAAAATTAGGCTCAATGCTGCTTTTTGATATTTCTTAGTAGAGAAAATTTTACACCCAAGGAAATGATAAATGATTGGGGTAATCAATATTCAATTATCGCAATTGATTTTCACTCTTTGTACACGTGCACTGAGTGAATCTAGAAAGCTAGCGATGCTGGGATTAATCACATACCTTTAATCCCATCACTTGGGAGGCAGAGGCTACCCTGAGACTACATAGTGAATTCCAGGTCAGCCTGAGCTAGAGGAAGACCCTACCTTGAAAACTAAAAACAAAAGAAGAAAGAAAAGAAAATTAAGAAAGCTCTTTTAATAAGGAACTTCGTGTCTGGTTTAAGTTTAGTCAAGTCACATAAGACCTTCAGTAGTATGAGAAATAGAGCTTTTAATAATAGTGGCTCTGAACCTACAGTGAGACATTTGCAAGGTTTGTGTACCAGAGGTTTTCATCAATATTTTCAATTGGACACATGTGTGTGTGTGTGTGTGTGTGTGTGTGTGTGTGTGTGTGTGTGTCTTGTATGTTGTGGTGGTTGGGGGAAGGGTGCCTGCCATTATGAAAACCTTCCCATGTTGACCTGACTTGGCTCTTAGCACTACCTCGAATCTTGCCACAGTTCTCAAAGTGTTCTTGTCAACGAATGAAAGGCAGGATCACAGTTTGGAGGGAAAGAGCAACAAGGAGGGAGGTGGGACCCTGTCCCACTTTAAGGAAGAGCTCAGAAGTACTTGAGGAGAATCAAGTAAACATTAACAGGTCCAGAAGGTTTGAGGTGGAGGGAAGGGAAATCCTTATGCAGGAACTCTGATCCACGCTGGCCATGCATTGCTCAGGTTGTAGTGTAGGGTCCAAGAAGAGCTGGCTGGTTGGGTTCAACTGTGCAATTTCAGGAATGTTGTCTCTCTAGGACTCTTTGTAAAATGAAGGAGAGCATAGCATTTGCCTCTTGGCATTTAGGATTGTAAACGAAAGTGGGTGTGTGAAGTGCTTAGAAAGATGACAAGTGCCTAGTAAATATTTATAGCGTTAATCATCCTTATGTAATCTTTACTATTATTCCTTCCTCTGACTCAGTCTTTTGACTTATGCTACCCTTTCTTTCATTTCCCCGTCCATATGTTTCTGTTCCTGAAAGTTTCCTCACCCAAATAATTCCTTCCTGGTCCTTTTTTTTTTTTTTTTTTTTTTTGCCTTATTCAAACCTGACCATGCAGGTGTCTTAATCACAGTGTTCTTTTCCTGGTCAGAATTCCTTGGGCAGTTAAGAGATTACACCACTTAGTAGCACCACTTCTGGGTCCCTGCTTTGTGTCTGAGGAGGGTCCATGTTCTTGCTGGCCAGAGAGTCTCATTGTTTCACGGTGTAACTAGACCATATGGCTGTCTATATTTTGTCACTTCCACAAATCCATGAACAATGTTGAGAGAATGGTTTGTGCTTTAAAATGAGGAGCTATGTATAGTGACAAAGAGGGCGAGTCCCAGATACAGCCTGCCTGGCCTTGGCTTCTGGCATGACCAGGGTATCTTTTCACCTTGGGTACAACATTTCACCCTTCACCGCTTCTGTTCACTATTCCAATAGTTCTTTGGAGGCACAAGGGATATAATTCAGAGTACTTAGCATAGAACTTGGCATTTACTCAATACTTAGTAAGTACTCGTTAATATTCAGAGACATAAGAGACGACACTGGAGTTAATATCCATATTGGTGTGCTAGTCTGAGAACTTGAGTTTTCATTATGTTTGAGCCTCCCTTCATGGTGACCAGGACAATGGATCCTAGAAGACACTGTGTCTACCCCAAACTCACTTTTTTCAATGTAGCCCTCTCCATATTGTTGTTTGATATCTGGAGAGAGATGCTTCCAGATGGCGAGTTTTTTTTCAGTTGTCTTCACTGGGTCTGACAATTCTGTTTTGAACAGTCCTGGTTCAATGCATGAGACATTCACACCAAAGGCTTTCATGTCCCTCCTGTGAAAAAAAAAAAAAACAAACAAAAAGAAAAAAAAATCAAAAAGAAAAAAATAAAGCGGTTTAAAATATTTTTCATTAAGGTTTGGCTCTTTATGTTGTACTGGGGAACCAACCTAGGGCTTTCTTCATGCTATGCAACCATTCTACCACCAAGTTACATCACAAGCCCTTTTTTATGTTCAATTCAGCTTTATGTGAAGAGTAAATTGCATTTGGGCGATTTTTTTCCCCTGTGACTCTTTTTATAGACTCACAGCATTGGCTCTGTTGGAAACAAGCAGCCTGTCATTGTGCAGATGAAGAGACGATGCTCAGGGCAGTAAAGTGAAGGCTGGTTAATACCAGAGCAGGCAGTGGATTTTGGTGAGACAGTCCCTCCCCCTTGCTCCACACCAGCCTGATGTTTGTCTCCTTAAACCATGCTCTCCTCTTTAAACTGACCAGTGTTCAGTAAGGCTGCCTTCTTATACTCAGACTAGCCGGCTGGCTTTGATGGCCAAGTTTTCCTTCAGTTTTAGAATGTGAGGAGAACGGGGATGCTGAATGTCACAGGTGCCTCACCTGGTCCCTAGGCTGCTGAGCAAGCTTTTTCTTCTTTACCATAAAATGTATTAAAAGCTCTAGTTGTGAACTTAAAATGTGGTTTACTTAAGTTTAGATTTTGCTTTTTTTTGTTTTGTTTTGTTTTGTTTTGGTTTTTTGAGGTAGGGTCTAGGCCAGGCTGACCTGGAATTCACTGTGTAGTCTCAGGGTGGCCTTGAACTCATGGTGATCCTCCTACCTCTGCGTCCCGAGTGCTGGGATTAAAGGGGTGCGCCACCACACCCGGCTTTAGATTTTGCTTTCTAACACCACTACAGAAAATCCAGTCTACTCATTTACTGGACATTGAGGTTAAGAGGGATCTTGGGACCCCTTTCTTATCTTTTCCTTTCTTTTTTTTTTTTTTTTTTTTTGAGGTAGGGTCTTACTCTATCTAGCCCAGGCAGACCTGAAACTCACTCTGTAGCCCAGGCTGGTCTTGAACTCACAGATCCTCCTACCTCTGCCTCCTGAGTGCTGGGATTAAAGGCGTGCGCCACCACGCCTGACTTTGTGCCCCTTTCTTGGCAGCCAAATAATGTATTTCAAACCAGTGTTTCTGGTTTGAAACCAGAATTTAATGGATATTTCCAACAGGATACATAAGCAGATTATTACCCATTTATAGATACTATAAGATTTTTTTTTTTGAAAAAGAGTCTCAATCTAGTTTAGGCTAAACTGGAACTCACTCTGTAGCCCCAGGCTGGCTAGCCTCCTACCTCGGTCTCCTGAGTGTTAAGACTGAAGACTTGTGCCACTGTACCTCATAGGATTTTTTTTGTTAGTGATAGGGCTAGAACTCAGGGCATTGTGCATGGAGCATGTGAGCTAGACCCTTAGTGCTTACCATAAAAAAATATTAAGCTATTTTTATTTATTTGCAAACAGAGAGAGAGAGAGAGAGAGAGAGAGAGAGAGAGAGAGAGAGAGAGAGAGAGAGTGAATGGGAACACCAGGGCCTCTAGCCACTGCAAGTGAACTCCAGATGCATGCACCACTGTGCATCTGGCTTTACATGGGTACTGGAGAATAGAACCCAGGTCATTAGGCTTTGTAGGCAAGCGCCTTAACCACTGGGCAATCTCCCCAGCCCTAAAATATCTTACTATAAAATTTCTTAAAAGCTCTAGTTGTGAACTTAAAATGTGATTTACTTAGTTTTAGAATTTGCTTTCTATTATACAATTTTAAATATATTTTACTAAAAATGTAAATTACTTTGAGATATATTGAAAGGTATGTGTCATTAAAAATGAAGGTTATTTTAAAGTTAATTTTATTTTATTCACCTTTCAAATGATCTTGATGGATCTGGGAAATAGTAGTTCCAAGAGGGTATTTGGGAAGACATAACCCCATCCACTCATGAAAATAGTATACAACCTGAGGAAAGGCCACTCTTCTAAGGTTATCAAGTAAACAAAATCAGTATGAAATCACTTTGCTTGCTAGGCAAAATACAACACCTTCCAATAGTCCCAGACTCTGTCAATTAAACTGTTGCCCCCAAATCCTTCTACATGCAGTTATTCTGGACAGGTCAGTATGCATGATCTCATTTCAAATACTAGTTCAGGGTCCATAAAGAAATAAACATTTTATTGGTTACTGTTAAGCACTGTATATAGCTGTGCTGAAAATTCCACAAACATTTCAGTTGAAATGTATTTTCAAAAGTAAGTTCTAATTACACTAAGAATTTTATTATACTATTGCTGATTGTAAAGTAGAACCAAAGATCATCTGAGGAGAATAATGGGATTTCCATGACATTGCTATTCAAAGTGTTATTCCTGAACCATTGGCCATATATGGTGGCTTATTAGCAAAGCAGAATCTCATTGCACATTTCAGAATCTTTCCATCAAAATATGCATTTTTTACAAGATCCCCAGGTGATTCTATTCTACATTAATGTTTTGGAAACGTCATTTCAAATTTATTGTGTTTATTTTCTAGCAGACTCAAACCTGGCAACCGGGCTACATGACAGAATGTAATTATCCATCTTTACTAATCTCAATGGGATCATCTGTCCCTGTATTAGTAAATGCTCTGTGGACAGATCATAAACTCTAACATGTTTTCAGTAATGCTAACTGAATAATTAAATGAATGAATTAAAGGTAAGTCAAAGGGGCTGGAGAGATGGTTAAAACACTTGCTTGCAAAGCCTGATGGTCCAGGTTCAATTCCCTAGTACCCACATAAAGCAAGATTCACAAAGTGGCCCTGTGTTTGGAGTTCCTTTGCAGTGGCAAGGGGCCCTGGTATGCCCATTCTCTCTCTCTCTTTCTCTCTCTCTCTCTGCTTACAAATAAAAACAATAAGCCGGGTGGTAGCACACGCCTTTAATCCCAGCACTTGGGAGGCAGAGGTAGGAGGATCGCCATGAGTTCGAGGCCAGCCTGAGACTATAGAGTGAATTCCAGGTCAGCCTGGGCTAGAGTGAGACCCTACCTCGAAAAACCAAAAAAAAAAAAAAAAAAAAAAAAAAAAAAAAAAAAAAAAAAAAAAAAAAAAAAAAAAAAAAAAAAAAAAAAAAAAAAAAAAAAAAAAAAAAAAAAACCCAAAAAAAACCACCACTCCACTCATATGAATAGAAAGAGATACATACAAATTCATAATAAAGATATTAAATAATAAAAAAGAAAAAAAATTAAATATACAAATAAAAACAATATTTTTTTAAAAAGTAAGACAACATCTAATTTTATCTTCCTGATTGTCCATCACAGCTGACTATCTTCCATTTGCTTTCTTCAGGCCTTTCTGCTTGCACTACATCCCAGGAGGCTCACCCGCATTAGTTATACAGTGATTAGGGAGGGAGGGAGAGAGAGAGAGAGAGAGAGAGAGAGAGAGAAAGAGAGAGAGAGAGGGAGGTTCCTCTTATGGTACCAACAGTGATTCTTTCATCCTTCAGCTAAAGCTGACAGGCTCTCTGTCTCCAGGCCCTGGAAACTTCCCTGTCTCCTCATCCCTTAGTACTTGGATTGAAATCCCCTTACCCACTGTTAGCTCCTAGACTCTCCACTACCCTCTGATATCTCTCTATCTCAATATGCCTCCATGTGTTTCAAAGTAGTCTTTTCAGTAAACTCTATTCTCTTTATAATTTTAATGTGCATCACTTCCTGCCAGAACCTTGGCTGAAAGAACCACTGGCATTTCAGAGGTTTTAAAAATATTTTTATTTGTTTATTTGCAAGCAGAGAGAGAGAGAGAGAGAGAGAGAGAGAGAGAGAGAGAGAGAGAGAGAGGAGAAACTGACAGATAGAATGGGCATGCCAGGGCCTCCGGCCACTGCAATGAACTCCAGATGTATGCACTACTTTGTGCATCTGGCTTTACATGGGTACTAAGGAATCAAGCCCAGGTCATTAGACTTAGCAGGCAAGCACCTTGACCACTGAGAAATCTCTCCAACCCTCTATTTAAAGCTTTGAACTGATAGTGACAAGTGCTAATTCCAGGTAGGCTAGAGGAGGCATACCCCTCCTTGTCTCTCCCACTGAATGCAGTTAGGAATCCCAGACTGTATTGCATGGTTATTTAAGAACCAACACTTTTCTACTAAGGTTTAGATAAAATGGTGATGTTAGGTCTACAACTGCCAGTAACAACAATGGAGAGACCTACCCTGTACATGATTCCCTGCTTGACAAGCTGACCTGTTGCTTGTCCACCTCACTAAGAACACCATACATTAACACACACACACACACACACACACACACACACACACACACACACACACAAAAGGATTAAACATAGACTTGGGTTCAAATTTCAGTTCTATCATTTATCAGTTGGGTAACCCTAGGCAAGTTATTTAATTTCTGTTAGTTTCTGTAGTAACATCTACAAAGGCAAAATAATTGAAAGTACTAAAAAGAATGTCTGGTACATGCTAAGTATTCTGTAAGTATTAGCAGCTATTTTTTCCCAAGTCAATTACTTTGCCTTACCTTAAGCTGTCGTTGAAGCCTTCCACTGCATACTTGGATGGAGTGTACCCCCCTCCACCGAATGCAAGCCGGCCTCCGATGCTGGAGACATTGATGACCCTCCCTCGAGCTTTTTTGACCAAGGGAAGCATGTTTAATGTCACGTTAATGAGTCCAAAGAGATTGACTTCAATAGGTTCTCTGTAGTCCTCCACTGTCAGCCAGTCGGTGGGAGCCAGCACGCCAAGGACACCGGCATTATTGATCAGACCCCAGAGACCTAGAGCAGAGAGGGAGGGAAGAGATGTGGTAGAAGATGCGCTTCGAGGGAAACACAACTCTTGCTTTTTACACCCTGCCAGGATTCAGGAGAAATTTCCTGCTTGTGGTCACATCCCTGCTTTGAAATAGTTTTGCTGCTTGGGACAGTAGTACCCGACAGAGTGGACTTTATGGCCCTGGCTGCTTTCTCTTCCCAGATATAGAGCAAATTAGTCTGTTTTCCTACCTTACCAGAGTTCATTTATAAAATATTCTATGTGAACAGAGACTGATATAAAACTACTTCACGATTTTTGGTGTTAAAACAGAAGTCATTCACTTGACTTGATCTGTGATTGTAAGTATTTACAATTATTAAATGTTTGGAATCCAGGCATTAAAGTTGTCTGGAGGATTCCATGACATTGCACTTGAGCTCCAGAGTCTCAGATAGATGATGAGGACAAATAAGTATTTGTTTCTTCTTTGTTGATCCCAATATCTTCTTTCCATGAAGATATTTCCAACTTCATTCAGAGCTAAAAAAAGAAAACCCTTCCAGTTCAGAATTTGGCAGACTCTCCTAAAGAGTGATGTGTGAATGGCTTTAATTTACAAACCCCAGGCCCTTTTTAACCCTGTCACTAAAAATGTGTAACCTCTGGAACCAAATGTGCTGAAAAGTCGGTCTTAGATGTCCGGGTAGTGACATGTAGGTTGTAGATTTGAATCCTCGTTACCTTTGTTGTTATGTGGCTGGAGAATGTCAGTGAAACACTGGCCCTTTATCTCTGTTCTCAATTTACTCCCTGGACTTAAGACTTCAGACCTAGGCATGTTTCTCAGATACACAGTGTGATGGTTAAGTTTTGATGTCAACTTGACCTTTCAAGTAATCTTGGGTGGGTCTCTGAGGATGTTCACAGGAAGGAAGTTTCTCAGTAGGGGGTAGAATATAAGGAAGCTCAAAGGAGGTAGAAGTAAACATCCTTTCCTGTGTGGGCAGGGCAGGGCAGGAAGGAAATTCCAGAGACTCAGGAAGCCATTAAGTCTGGGATAGGGCTATATAAAGGGGAAGAAATTCTCTCCTGGTCTCCCTGCTTGTTGGCTGCTGGTGCTTGTTGGTGACTTGTACTTGCATCCTGCTTTCCTACCTTTCCTCGGCCTCAGATCGTGGATTTGAAGAGCAGCCACTCCCAAGGGAGCCATCAGGCCTTCTGAGCTGGATTGGGACTGAACAGCTACTGATTCCTTCACCTGTGGGCCTGCAGACTGCTATTGGACTGTTGTAAGCTACCCCAATAAATTCCCTTTTATTACAATCCATTCTGTCAACTCTGTTTCCTCTAGAGAGCCCTGACTAATACACACAGAGAACCTGCGACATACTCAGATTAGCGGCCCATGCTGCTGGGATTCAGGAGATGATGGTGGTGATTTTGGTTAGGCCATTTCAAAATGTGAACATCTTTATTTGGCTTTAGTTATATCCCCAGCCCCTCCCCTCCCTCCTCTCATATCACTCTCACCTTTTTCCCCAACGTGGGTTTTCACCCACTGAGCGGTCCTCTTGACATTCTCTGGGTCGGTGACATCCAGAAGCACCGTGTGAAGTCTCTCTGAGGTTTTTGCCTTCAAAGCTGTTGATCCCGATTCAGTCAGACAGGCAGCAATGACATGAAATCCTTTCTTATCAAAAGTTCTAGCTGCCAAATTTCCAAAGCCTGTGTCACACCCAGTGATGAAAATGTACTTATCAGTGATGTCTGCAATCTTTACTTGTGCTTTATAATTCCATAGAAAAGCACAGAGGATTAGGAGGGCCAACACCCAAAGGAGCATTTTCTTTTTCCTGTATGCGACAGACGTGCTCCTTTCATGTAAGATAAAAGAAGATAAATCCTGCGCAAAATTCGAGAAAAAGTTCAAATTAGAATCACCAATGAGTTTGATGAGTTTGAGACATTTAAATGCATTTGAGTAGATAAATAGAAAACTAAAAAAAAATATGATTTGGTTGTTTGATGGGAAAATGGATGCTCAGGTCATTTAAATCATACGTAACGAAGCCGAGAGATCAAACAGGAGAGAGAGGGGGCGTGATGGCAAAGTGATGGATGTGGACAACTGGAGTTGTCTGGCATCAATTGATGGTGACAACAATCTCACAGGTGAACTCATCCAGCTGAGAGAGTGTCCCGATGAACTCTTACCTTTTCTAATTAGTGAAATTCAAGAGCAAAAAAAAACATGTAAAGAGGGCCACGAAGTTTTTTTATATTTTCTTTTTTTAAAAAAATTCATTTCTTTATTTTATTTTATTCATTTTCAAGCAGAGATACACACACACACACAGAGAGAGAGAGAGAGAGAGAGAGAGAGAGAGAGAGAGAGAGCGCACCAGGGCCACCACCTTGTGGATCTGGCTTATGTGGGTCCTGGGGAATTGAACCTGGGGCCTTAGGCACTGGAGGCAAGTGCCTTAACCTCTGAGCCATCTCTCCAGACCCAAATGAAGTTTTAATCAAACCACCTGGAAGAGTGCCAGCCTGAAAATGAATTGTGTCAGGCTTGGGGTGGTAGCCTAGAGCCTAGAATCAGGCAGAAGGCAAGCAAGCACCTGCTGTCCCTCGGCATGTCGCTCTTGGTCCTGGAAACTGGGAGGGAAGAGCTCCCCAGTCCCCTGTGCACAGAGGAGCTTCTCTAGTGGCTCCCCAGTCAGTGGCCGGAGGGCTGGGACGTCACATTGGGAAGCACCCTGTTTCCCTTTCCATGGTCTAGAAAGGTCCCAGAGTGTTCGCACAGCATCTTTGTCCCAATCGTGACCCTTCCTTCAAATTACATGGGCCTGCAATTCCTAGCAGAAGAAAACCAATAGGTGCAGACCTGTGGATACTTCTGGAGTCACTGATGTTTCTGGATACTGTTTTTAAAAAGGAGCTGTGAGACTAAGTAATTTTATAACACAGAGCCCCAGAGATTCTTCCATGTCTGCTCCCCACAGAATAGTTGCAAGCATGCGTGGTCATGCCTACCTATTTATAAGGGTCCTGGGAAATCAAACTCAGGTAGTCTCAGCCCCTCTCAGGCACTCATACTTGTGGCAAGGCCTGAGACTTCTCCCAACATTTTTTTTAAACAAGAATTATCCAATGGCAAAAATTAAGCCAGAAAGGAATATTCAAATATGCAAAGTCTAGGGAAATTAGTTGATCCATGAGGTGTAGCTGCAACTCTTTAGAAAGCACTTGGGGTTTTGAACTACCATGGCTTAATAATTTAGTATAGTTTTCCCAACTCTTTCCTGTGTGGGAGTTATGATTTGTTGTAAATAAATGTCTATGCAGCCAAGTTTTCCCTCCCAAAACACATACATAGCAAAAATGTTTAACTGTGGGGGAGATATACCAGGCACTCATAAAATTATATAAATATTTTAGTAAGTTTGTATTTACCAAAAAAAAAAAAAACCAATTAAATGGTGTTTTGCTTATATCTGGCCATGGTAATTATTGAATATCGAAATGTTTAATTTTGTATGCCTTCGTTGTAAGTCAAATTGCCAAAGAAATTATTTGAAGAAGGTAAAAATTATGGGATGGAGAGATGGCTCAGCGGTTAAAGGTGCTTGCTTGCAAAGCCAGCCAGCCTGGGTTCAGTTCTTCAGTACCACGTAAGCCAGATGCACAAAGTGCCTCTACTCTTTGGGTTTGTTTTTTCTCCACATCTTCTGAAGAAAACGGAAAATTCAAACCAAAGCAGTTAGATTCTCTCCCAAGTTCATCTTTTCCGCTTCCCTCTCAGCTCCCCTCCCTAAACAAACACATTTTCCTCTGGGGGGGGGAGAGAGAGAGAGAGAGAGAGAGAGAGAGAGAGAGAGAGAGAGAGAGAGAGAGAGAGCGAGCTTTTAATTGTTAAGGATGGGCTCTACCTCATTAGGTGTGTCTCTCAGGGTCCCAGCCAGTAGTTTGAATTCTGGGGACTACTAATCCTGACCTCAGGGACATTGGATTTTGCAAAGCTTGCCCTCACTCATAATACTACTGTCCAAAAACCACTAGTTCTTTATTCTCTGAATTTCACATTCCGCTAGGACATTGGACTAGGTCAGCTAAAAATCAACATGGATCTTTGACCTCTAGTAGTAGTTTTGCCAATCAGCCACCCACAACCAGCAATCCTGTGTGGGTGCTTTTGGGACAGGGAGGGCTGCACACTGGCCTGCACACCGCAAAGGATTCTCAGCTATTTAGTTCAGCTGAGAAGTAAATGAGTAACAGCGGCGGTCAGGGCGCCTCAACCACGCCTCACGCTCTGGTCACCTCTGCATGGTTCCCTGCTCCCAGGAATTAGGAAGGCATTGACCTTGGTTGCATCAGTTACTGGTGAGTGTCATATCTTCTTATTATCTCACAACAAACTGTTTAGTAAGAGTACAAATCCCTTGGCTCAGAACCATAGAGCAGTGTTAGGAGTGCAGACCTCAGAACCAAGGGTAGACGGTCCATCCACCTCCCTAGCACCAGAGAGCTCGGAGCAAGTTGCTCATCTCCTCCAAACTTCCATTTTCCCAACTGCAGAACACTGACTGAATATTTTCCTTGTAGAGTATCGGAAGGATTAACGAGGCTTCATGCCTGCTACATAGGAAGACCCTTGTAATCCTTAAGGTAGGATGGCCCACCTTCACTGGCAGAGGGAGTGTCTGTCTCCGCTGCTCACACCAAGGCACGTGTTTCTAAGCCTTTGTCCTTTTGATATCTCGGGCTCCTCATTGATCGTGGGGGGTCTCTTGTGATGGTAGCACATTTAGCAGCATTCCTGGCCTCTACCACTGGATGCTGGCAGTACTTCTTCACCAGTACTGGAAGAAGGTCTCCAAACTTTGCTCCATGTTCAAGTGTTCATTAGGGAGCAAAACTGCTCCCCCTTGAGAACCACTGGTTCAGTTTCTTTGTCTTGAGGGTTTAGAAAGAACTTCACAGCACACAGAACTTGCTTTTGTGGAAACTCACTTATTAGTGTCTCGGTGATGTCTCATTGATGACAGTTTCTACTGTTAATGGTCTTAAAAGAAATTTTTTTACTTATAAAATTATTTACATTCTGTTTTTAGAAGTATTGATTTTTTTTTTAAGGTTGGGTCTCACTCTAGCATAGGCTGACCTGGAATTCACTATGTAGACAGACCCAGCCTGGCCTCAAACTCACAGTGATCCTCCTGCCTCTGCCTCTCAAGTGCTGGGATTAAAGGCATGCACAACAATTTTAGTTACAAGTTTTAAAATATATTTGCAAGGAGAGAGAGACTGGGCATGCCAGGGCCTCTTGCAACTGCAAATGAACTCCAGATGCATGCACTACTCTGAGCATCTGGCTTTATGTGGGTACTAAAAAATTGAACCCAGGCTGGCAAGTTTTGTAAGCAAGTGCTTTTAACCACTGAGCAATCTTCCCAAACCAAGAAGCATTAATTTTTATAATTAAAAAATCTTCTTATTATTGAACAGATAGAAGGTAGCGAAACAGACCAAATTTATATATAGCACCATTTGTGAATTTACAAATGACTAAATATGCATTCACAGTATCTATGAAACCTGGATTCCTCCTGAGCTTTTTTGAGTTCTCTGGGTGGCAAAATGGTCCTATAAAAGTGAACACAGGCTCCTAGGAAATCCGTGGTCTCGAAATGTCTGGTAAATAAAATCAGGTACAAGCGAGAGAAACAGCTATGGTTGAGTGCATACAGACAGGTTTTATAGGCTATAGCTTCATGTGCCCCCTACCTCACCATGTGAAGCCTTGAACTCACATCAATCCCCTTAACCTCAGCCTGGGATCGAAGGTGCACACCACCATGCCAGGAGAAGCTACAGCTTCTTGAACCTTGGCTTTAATAAGAGAAACAAACGTATTTTGGCAACAATTCTGCATATACCATGTCTCAGAGATTCAAGAGGAACCAGGAAGAGAGAACTGATATTCACATGCCGTGTAGAATGAAGGCTTCAATAGGACCCACCTGCTAGAAGGCTAGGAAAACACTGAGGGACAGTTGTCCTTGGTCACTTCTGCTTCCTTCGCGTTTCTGTTCCTGGGTGTTTTAGCAAGACATCTAAAGTAAATCCTTTGATTTTTCACTTCTCTTATTTGCCTTCCTCTGCTCCTTAAGAAAAAATGACACCGCAAACATTTTGTTTTTTTGAGGTCTCTCTCTAGCCCAGGCTGACCTGGACATCACTATGTAGTCTCAGGGTGGCCTTGAACTCAGTGATCATCCTACCTCTGCCACTATGACCAGCAAGGCTAATATTTCAATGTCCTCTTTAAAGAAAGTAGAGTTCCAGCCAGGCTGCTTCATTTTATTTCCACATAACTCCACCAAAGATTTTCTTTTAGAAAACAATATTGAAACCATTGAATCACACCAATAAGACTTTATTGAAAATTTACTTTCAATTTCTTTCAATCAGAGCAGAAGTAAGATAACCAACTGAATTGTTTACCAAGACACATCAAATAGAAAGCATTTAGCAACAGTTTATATATTGGTGGGTAGGATGAGATTCTTAATTTGGATCACAGTAGAACATGAATGCCTCTTGTACACTTAAATATTGAAAACCTGGTTCACTTATACAGAACTCTTTTTACTGAAGTAAAATAAAAACCTGTTTCTTTTCAATCTAAATGGTCTTTTAGAGACTTTTACTGCACTTTTCTTTAAGGAAAATACAAATTGGGGTCTAATGGTGTAAAGTTATTCATATAGTTCAAGAATTATGTTTGTTTGAAGAAAAAGTATTCAAGTTGGACACCTGGAGATCTAAAAAACTGAAAGAGCCAAGGAACCTGCATGAAATGCACTTGCAATAAACATCAACTGTGGTATTGAGAATCTGATAACAATGATCACACCTGCTGATCCATGCTGAGATCAAAGGTGCGTACCCTCCCTCAACAGTATGAAACAAGCTTCCTTTGGTGCATTTTTTCCTCATGCACCCAGTGTGGGCTTTAGGTAGCAAGATAGTGAGGTATGGAGAAGTGCTTGCTTCGCAGCAGGTTCATCCTGACCTCTTCTCATCACACCCTCCCACTCTTTTAGGTACGAATGACATGCTGGATTTACATTTTGCATCCTTTGTTCTAAGGATGAAGGTATTCCTGATCTTATTTGTCTTCCTTCAAAACTCTTAAATTATAATTTACCATAAAGTCTAGATGAATGAATTCATCATCCCCAGTCCTTCCCAGGTTTATTATTTTGCTAATATACTCCCTGGCAGTAATAGTAGGTTAGAAATTATCATTAAATCCATGGTTCCCTTATTTATGGTCCCTGAATAATAACTGCTAACTGGAAAGGATTATATGTTGTGTGTTATTATAATTTATGGTCACAAAGCTTCAAAGAACATTTAGAACATTCTTCCTCTAAAGAATACATAGATAGATGCAGAAAGCATGCTCACATCTTCCTGATATTTCTTTCAAGCAGTTATCTTTGCTCAGAAGAAAATGTTAGAGTTTTAAAATAGTGTCCCTTAAGAAAGTAACATTTGCTATAAGGATTTCAAAACCAAGTCCCATTTTTTCCAAATGTGTAAGGTAATTTTTTCCTTATAGTTAAACATTGAGATTTGTTCTAAAAATTGGACATGCTTTTCAAATCTGAAAATATACAATACAAAGTGAAGAGAACATTCCACTTTCATCTCGTGCTTCATCTAGCTAAAAATGGTCTTAGAGCATTTAATATATGCCAAGAGATACTGAGATAAATAAAGCATGGTCCCCACCTTTGGTCAAATAGGACAAACAGCAGGCTACTCAGAATCATTTGTATAATCCCAAACTGAGCATGCTTTAGTTAGACTTTGCCCTACCTATGTGAGAGGGAGAGGGAGAGGGAGAGGGGAAACAAATAGCTGGACCGTGAAATCACTATCTGAGCAGGATTTTTACTGTCAACCCAGACCACGAGGATCAATGTATAGCATTAGACATTTCCCTTCTTCTCTCCCATCATTTTCCTCCTGCAGGTCAGTGTGTGCTCATGTGAACTGACAATATGGGTAAAGCACAAGAGACAAGCACATCAGACCACATCTGGTAGCAAGTGTTGCCCATTCAGACACCCAGCTAAGATTACTACACCTTTTAGAGCCCTGCCTCTCCAGTTTGTATTAATCAAGTAACAAGTAAGATTCACAGAAGGAGAGAGAGAGAGAGAGAGAGAGAGAGAGAGAGAGAGAGAGAGAGAGAGAGAGAGAGAGAGAGAGGAAGGAGGTAAATTTTCTTGTGACTTAAAGTCCAGGAGGAGTTTAAGGCAGGCTCCTGGGTCACACTGAGATTTCTTGGTGACATGGACTGCCTTCTAATATACATCAAAGAAAAAGAGCCACCATTGATCACAGCTCAAAGACAACCACATGCATCTTGTAAGCACGAGGAAAATGAAAGAAAGTTTAGATTGGCTTGATAAAGTGAAGGAATAAACAAGCAAACACAATCACCAAGTTACCTCCTTGAAGATGACTTGGGGCTCAGAAGCTGCTGGTGACTTGCTCAGCTGATTGCGACCTTCCTGCTCAGCCCAGGGGAAGGAAGTGTCACCCAGACCAAGCTGATCCTCTTGAGGTTGAGGTGCTTGGGCTTCTGTGGAGCTCTGAGCCCTACATGTGTGAAGACTCCTGTAGTTCTTGATTCACTCTGTGAGCCACACCCATTGTGACACTGAGGGATGACTAAGTCTCTTCTCAGTGGATGAAGGGAGGAGATACAGTAGGTTACAGATTTCCAAAGGAACCAACAGTATTTCTGATAAGGTGGATGTAGCTAGCTATAGAAAGAACTTACAATATATCAATAATATTCATTTTACTGTGATTACAGTTTATTGACTGTGAACTAAAGTTCCCAGAACAGGCCTGCATCTGCTAAATCTACATCCAGGAAGGCTGAATGGACTGATAAAATTCCTCTGGTCACAGACAGATGGAATGTTGCAAGTCAGAGCCAAATTACTTTGGGCTACCTGTAGGCTCCCACCTCTGTGTCTGACCTAACATCCTGGTGACTATCAGTTTTATCAGGTGTGATCCTTTTTGAAATGTAAGGACAGACCCCCAGCTTCCACCAACCCAAGGGCTAAGAATGTCATCAGATAGCAGTTGGAGCCCCCCCCCCCACTTTGCTGTAACCCTCCTACCTGATGGTCAGCCAATGCCTTTGCAAAGTGCCTTGATTTCTGACTTTCTTCTGTTCTGTACCTATAAACCCTTCATGAAATTGTTAACACCTTGGAACATGGAATTGGGGTCACCTAAATCTGTGTCCTGGGTCATGGTCACTCATATTTGTCTCTCCAGAATAAACTATCTCTTATCCCCTTTGAGGTGAGAGCTGTGTCTTTTGTGTCAACATGACTAAACACAAAATACAATAACTGAAATCATGTGACCAGGAAGCCTGGTGCATTGTGTTAATAATTTAATTTTGAATTGTGATTATTTTCAGTTCTAGTTTTTTTTTTTTCTCTTTCTGTTAATAGGCCTTTGACTAGTGCCCCATTGCTCCTTAGAGAGTAAGGAAAATTCAGTCTATGATGATCCCTTCTACCTTTTTTTTGTTTTGTTGTTTTTTTGAGGTAGGATCTCACTCTAGCTCAGGCTGACCTGGAATTCACTGTATAATTGTTGCAGAAATACCCAGTGACAAAAGACAGAGCTGCTTTGGCAAGAGGAGAGTGAAGTTTTATTCTAAACCCAGGCCTGGGGGCTCCAAGCTCAGGAAAAAGGTCTTGGGCCCCGCACCCCAGTTGATAAGGGGTTTTATAGTCAGTACAGAGTAGGTATGTGACATTACACATGCCAGTTACCATCACCTAGCAGTTTACACATTTACAATAGGTTTCAGATATTCTCCCCAGGTATCCTCCAGCCTTGTCTCTTCCTTATCTCACAGAACTTCAGAGCCCTGACAGTTTTCCACTTCATGCAATGAGATTGGCCACCTGGTGGACAAACATCAGTAGGATGTTAACAGTGAATGCAGGGGAGGGTGGGCAGTGGGCTCACTCACACTCATTTTGCTACAATATAGTCTTAGGGTGACCTAAAACTCACAGCGATCCTCCTACCTCTGCTTAAAAGGTGTGCTCCACTACGACAGGCTTCTTATACCATTTTAAAAAATGATTTATGAAGATTAAGATAATGTAATGAAACAGGTCTGGGAATTAGCTATAGCTCTTGATTTGTGTTTTATGGTAGGACAGACTTCCTGATACAGTCTGTGGAATCGAGACTAGGAAAAGTCACCTCCAAGTCCCTGCAACCTGGCTGTTCAGCACTCTACCCAGTGTGCGGAATGCCCTTGTGCTGAGGCTGCAGGTGATCAGGAGACGAGGTGGGGCTCACCTGTGCCCCCAGCCTGCTAAACCTCCTTCCACTTGATCCATACAAGCAGATGAAATGCCACTGCTTTTTCATTTTCAAGTGCTTTGTGTATCAATGTCATGCTGCACTCCTCAGCAATAGGTCCCTTCTTTGAAAAGGAGCCTGTTACGAATTTGTTGCAGTGAGTATATGAAAGAACATGTCCATCCAGATGGAGTTGTGACACCCTTTGGAGTAAAAAGACAGGGTGTATATTTTTCCTCCAAATGATCAAAAACCAAGACTGAGATTTATTCGGGCAAATATTTGGGGTACCCCAAATGTGCCAAATATACTTCTTTCCCTTTAATCATCCACAGGTCAAAGTAAGACTCAATTATAAAATCTCAGAGAAAAAATGTTTGGACTTAAGTCCATATGAAGAAAGATATAAATAACCCTGAGTCCTTCTTAGGAGCAGGTTATTATAACTGAAAAGGTGAAGAAACCCTCAGGCCCATGGGTGGTCTCTGAGTACTACAGGGAACAGGGAAAGAAAAGGTTATATCAATGATTAGTTTTTCTTAATCGAGTTGCTTAATACAGCAGTTTCAAAAACTTCCCAAACAGACTTAAAAACAAACAAGCAAAAAAAAAAAAAAAAAAAAAAAAAAAAAAAAAAAAAAAAAAAAAAAAAAAAAAAAAACCCAGGAATGTCAAGAGTCAGCTGTATATCGAGGCTGAGAATTCTTGCCATTTACCCCAGTTCCAGTGGAACAAATTGAGAAGTTGAGTTTCAGTACCCTGGCATCAGGGTTGAAACAGCCTTTGTCAGCCAGTCTCATCTAGGTGTTCATTAATGGAAGAATTTGTTTGTAGCATTGTGTCCAGACTGTAGCCATGTTCACAGTCAAATTCACATCCCAAGTCCTAGGTTGTCTTTCATTCCATCCCTTTAGTATGTAACCTGTGAAATGGCTATTTTCTTCTGGACTCTCCCTACATCAGACTTCTAGGTACCAAAAGGGATGTGTGTGCACACACACGCACAAACACACACACACATCATCATCATCATCAAAGTGACATTTGCTTTGCTTCCCTATATCTGGTTCAAAACAGAAGGCTGCACTGTGGACTTTATTCAAATGTAAATTTTGTGTGGCTAATTGGGTTGTAATTCTACAGGATAAGGTTAGACTCCCATATAGACAAATGCTAAAGATAGCACTTTCATTTTTCTTCTAGATCTGTGTGGCCTCTGTACTTCTGCCTAAAGGCAACCTTTTCATCCTTTTCCAAAACATCAGAACCCAATCCAACCCAATCTACCTGACCCATGGATTTCTCAGCCAACACATATCAGAAATTCTTGCACTTTGGTGATCTGTGTGGTCTAATCACAGAGAATCCTGAAAAGGAAATCCTGCGAGGGAAAGCACTTACCCCTCATTGCAGACTCTGATGGGTTCATGTTCTTAGTATGTCTAGTTATTGAGGGTCTAAGGCTGGCCAGGAGGGTGAAGCTGGTTGGGAATATGTATATTGCCCTCCTTCTTCCTGTCAGAATCATGCAGTACTGTGTCCAAGGCTACTCTCAATTCTTTTGAATGACTATGAATAGGTATTATGACTTCTGGTTCATGAAAGTGGATTTTCTTCCTCCTCCCTCTGTCAACACATGGTTCTCTTATTTTCTCTCCAAAGGGAACCTGTCCCTTGCCCCACCTCCCACACCAACAGTGCCTTTGTTGGGTGAGAAACCTGATATCAAGGCTTGACTTAAACTAAGGGATTTGTTATTGACTTGGTTTTTCAGTTCTCTCCCAATTGTTTCCCTGAGCAGTAAAACTCTTAGATGTACTAACTGTTAGGGGCTGAGTCATTGGAACATTCTGTAAATTCTCTTGAGGAAAGAGTTTTCATATTTGCAGAACACAGATCCCTTTAGATTCCTCAAACAAAAGGGGGTCTTTGTTCTGAGAAGGTAGACAAAGCAGAAGAACCATGACAATGGAAGAAGTAATGAGAGGTCACAAATGTAGGGTTTGAAAGTGACCAAGACCACTCTGAAAGGAAGAAAAGGTTTTATTCAGAGAAAACATGAGCTGCCAAGCTATCTCACCAGGGCAGAGAAAAAGCACCTTGGATTGGCAGGTTTTGGGATTTTTATAGAGGAAATGAGGCTGTGAGTCTAGGTCACTGTAAGCCCCCAGGTGGGGGTTCTCAGGTGGTCTGGATGGGGGAAAGGATGTCCCTTCAGTCAGACAGAGACACAGGGTGGGGGGACTTTATCTCCTGTTTACAAGGGAGGCTTTAATCTGTTTTTTGTTAGATTGGAAATAACCACCTTGAGAGACGCTCTGAAAGGAAAGGCTTTAATAGGAGAAAAGGGACCCCGAGCTCCAGGCTGTCTCCCAAATGGGAAAGAGGGCAAGGGGGAGATCAGATCAGGGTTTTAAGGGGAATGTCCAGGTTAGGGGAAGGGGACAGGTGGTCACATAGCTTTCAGCATCAGGAAGGACATTCCCTCTGGCCAGACAGACACAGCAGGTGGGGGACTTTATCTCCTGTTTAGAAGGCAGGCTTTGGTTCCTGTGTTGAAACTTCTCTTGAGGCTGGTTGGGGGAGGGGACCAAGGTGTTGCCTGAATTCCAACCTAACATTTTTAACTCCTATTGGGGTCTGGTTTCAATGTTGGCATTTCTCTTGAGGCTCACCACACTGGTTCTGGAATTCCCTTCAGGGGAAACTGAGGTGCTGTGAGTGGACTCCATTTTGGAGCCTGAGTTTTGACCTAACATCCCAGCCTTTTGTTCTGGATGTGGGCAAAGTCTCTCAGTGACTATTTCTTGCTGACAGTGGGGCTAAGGTGTCCAGGGGAGGCTGGGATGGGATGGCCATTTCGGGATGGGCATGGAGTCAGGCTCAGATGTGGCAACAGGCTGGTAAGAAGCAGTCATTGATAGTTGATTAAATTTTTTGGAGTAAAATGTACCTGGTTTGGGACATTTTTCAGGAAACAAGGGGCCATGAGGAGTATCAGACTTATCCCTGTTAGAAGTCCCAGTAGTGGCGAGAGCCAAGGTCATATAGACCCCAGGGTGCTCCAAGGGCTCAAGGAGGGTGAGGCATTTATTTACCTGAAGCTGGTTAGCCAGGTCTTGGAGATGTTTTATTTCAAGCTCCACTTTACCTGACTGATTTACATAGCAACAGCACTCCTTATTTAGAAAAAGAAAAGTTCCACCCTTGTCAGCTGTTAACAGATCCAGTGCCCTGTAGGACAACAGATGCTGAAGAAGTGAGCTGTTCTTGTAGTAACTGTAAGGCCTCTATGGAGCCTTGGGCCACCAATTTAGCTCCATAGAGAGCTTTTCATAGGAGAGTAGGCTATGGCCTAACCCGCCTGTAGCCAGCCCTGTGGCAGCTATGGAGGCTGCTAGCCTTACCCCTACCATGATGGGCAAATGAACAGCTCTTCGGGATTGTTGGCTCTGCTGGGAGAGAAGGGTGATCAGTTCTTCTTCAGTGTAAAGAGTCAGTCTTGGCACCAAAGTAACTAGGACACAGGGACCTGTATGGGTTTCTGGAGAGATGAAGCTGTACAAAATAGAATCACACCAAAAGTAAATTCTGTTTGGTAGTGTTTTTCTGTAATGGAATTGTTTTTAAAGGCTCCTGCCCCACATTGGGAAATATCTTTATGCCAGCAATCAAGGTGGCTGGAGGGAGACAGAGGAGATGGAGTTCTGGAGAGAGGGTTTGTTAGACAGGAAGTGTCTGCAGTGGGTGTAACATTAAATAATGGACTGTAGTTATGAGAGTTCACATACAGAGAGTGAAGCACACAGGAAACATGCAGTGAGGTTGATAAAAGCTGATTCAAGAGGGAGGGAGGGAGGGAGGGAGGGAGAGAGAGAGAGAGAGAGAGAGAGAGAGAGAGAGAGAGAGAGAGAGAGAGAGAGAGAGAGAGAGAGAGAGAGAATTAAGAATAGATACCCAAGGAGTGGAGAGCAGAGAGAGCGAGAGAGCTCCCTTAGATTAGTTTGGATCTGCTTGTGAATTTGTTTGGTATTTATAGATAACAGTCTGCAAGTGAGCATTTTAAGATTCTTACATGTTGTCCTTATATTTAAGGAGACCTGAGAGTGTACCCTTCAATACGTTTTTATGGGGGGGTTGCCAGGGCCAAAAGTTGGCATCATAGTACCACTGGGTGTCTTTAGAGGCTATACATTTAGCTTCAGGACTTGTTTAGTAACAAACTATAAAAGGAGAGAGAGAGAGAGAGAGAGAGAGAGAGAGAGAGAGAGAGAGAGAGAGAGAGAGAGAGAGAGAGAGAGAGATTTGAAAGTATCCACATTATAGAACTAGATTATAGAAGGGCAGGGCCCAACATATCTCAACCTTATATTTTTGGTTATACATTTCTCTCTGAGTATTTAAGACCCAGTAGGAAGACATGATTTAAACAAGTATATGTCTTTTTGGGAGGATCACTAATGGCTCTCCAAGGAGGATTTTAGGGTCCTGGGAGGAGCACTGTGGCTTTTCCAATATTGGGGTTGGCAGTTAGGATGAATCCAGGCCATGTTGACCTTGGCTTTCCCTTTCCTGGGAAGCCTGGAGAACTGGTTTTATCCTCAGTTGTGATTCTCCTGCCTCAGACTTTACACCCATTTTTGTTTCAGGGTCTCCTTGTCCTCCCTGAACAGAAAGACAGGTGATTCCCTAGAGTGTCAATATGAAATAACACATTAGAAGTGTCCCATCTCCAATGGCCTCGTGACTTGTAAGCATAGGCAAAAATATTTGCCTTTTTGCTCTATGATTCCAATTGAATTTGTTACTACATAAGTAGTTAGAACTCTCAGAGGATAGGTATATACATCTATCACAGACTAGTAAGCATGCCTAGTTGAAGAATGGCATAACTTTTAAATTTACTTTGTCTAACCTTTGAGTTTACTTATTCTGGACCATTGCAGGCCATAACTGGAGTATGAAAGTAGACTAATCATTGTTCTCAGAGGAAGACCATTGTTTGAGCTTGAGGTTATACCCTGAAACAAGAATATATCTTAAAGAGTTAGTTTATTTAGAAGCAATAAACCTGAATTATGTAACATAAAACAATTGTTAAAATAAAATCCTGATTGAGACTATGTGAATCCACAATAGAGCAGAATCTGGTCATTGTTGGACTAAAACAGCTGAGTTATAATATTTTGACAAATTATTTTGAAAGAGAAAACACTGTTGGACAATTAATGATGTTAGTTTAGTCTTGGATAACAATTAATTTGATGTACAGTAGAAATCTTTCATTTCCCATCTCCCAAGTGCTGGGATTAAAGGTAGCCACAGAGGTCATGTTTAGAAACATAATGATCTACTCCTGTGGTAAGATTCTAAATTACTTTATTTTTTTTTTTTTTTTTTTTTTTTTTTTTTTT
>PVHP010018191.1:0-33487 GCA_004024765.1 Zapus hudsonius | reverse complement strand
GCTATAGTCACAGCCCCAGGCAGGCAGACCTCACCAGTCACCCTTCCCACGTGGAGGAAAGAGGAACTCAGATTCCCACATAAAGTCCTGTCCCTGCGCCTGCAGCAGACCCACTCAGAGCTGGGCTCCTTCTCCACATCTTCCTTCAGCTGACAGGGAAACATGGACTCTCCAAAGCCACGATGGCTCCCATGTGTCCTCGGAGCTGGACTGGAGGTAAAGAGGGACCTCAAGGGGAGCCAGATGCTTGCTTCGGATTTGCCAATCAGCTTGCTTTTAGCATAGAATTTCTCAAGTCCTCCTGCAGTGCCCAGAGCCTGGCTGGGGAGGAGCTGTTTGTTTGGACTGGAGGGCTGTCACTGCACCAGAATCAAAGGTCAAGTACATCTTACCAGGGAAACCCTAGGGCTCCCAGAGGCCCTAGGCTGGCTGGGTGACCAAGCAGCTTCTACCTATTATCAGCCAGGCATTTCTGGCTTTTATCATGAAAAGCACCTTCTGGTTCATCCTTCACCTCTGGGCTTGTGAAGTGGCACTGTTAATTAAATTGCACTAATGGGGTGGATGGAGAGATGGCTCAGGGGTGAAAGGCCCTTGCTTGTTCCAGGTGGATTTCCCAGGGCCTACATAAAGCCAGATGCACAAAGTGACACATGTGTCTGTATTTCATATGCAGGAAGCACAGCCATTCTCTCTCTCAAATAGATAAATAAAAAGTTTTTTAAATGGTGCACAGAGACAGTATGAGGTCTTTGGAGCAGGACAGGGGCCTGTCTTTGGTGTCCTGTGACGTTTTCCTGTCCTAGCAGCTAACATCGTAGAAACAGAGGGTACTGGCAGCAGCAGACATACCCACTGCCTGGGGTGGCTTCATCATGATGTGGGAAGGAAGGGGTGTGAATTACAGGGAGATTTCTAGACCTGCTGAACCAACTAGTGAGTTTGAAGCAATGTCAGGTGTAAAATGTGAAGACAGGGCCTGAGGGGGGAACACACTTTCAAAGGCATCTCCATCTGCTAGAAGTGTCCCATACCAGGGATATTGGATGGTGTCTTCTCAAAACCTGCCAATCCGAAGTGACTCTTTAGAGCTTGTTCTGATGCATTTAATATAAGGTATTTAAAATGTTCAGGGAAAGGATCCCGGCTAGACTTCTCTGGAACTGAATAGTTGGTCTGTTCTTGTTGAACAGAAATGAGGAGAAGCCAAGGAAAAATCGGGTCTGTGTTATTTTATGATTGAATTCTAATGACTTTTGAAAACATGTGGGTGGTATTGGACTATTGAACCAGATCCCAGACAACTCCACCAGGATTGATCTGCTATCGGAAGTGGTGGAGGTAAGCAATGTGTGGACACTCATGCCTATAATCCCTGCACTTGGGAAGCTGAGGCAGGAGGATTGCTGTTAGTTCAAGGCCAGCGGGGCTAAATAGTGAGTTCAAGGCCAATCCTGGCAACAGTGAGACCTTGGAGAGAGAGAGACAGAAAGACAGACAGAGACGGAGAGAATGATGAGACAGGGAGATGGTTTTGCGAGTAAAGTGCTTGCCATTCAAGCATCAGGACTTGAGTTCAGATCCCAAGTATCCGTGCAAAGCTGGGTGTGGTGGCACATGCCTGTGATCCCCATGTTGGGGAGGAGGAGTCAGGAGAATCCCTAGGGATGGCTTCAGGCTAGCTAACTCAGAAGAGTCAGTAAGAGATCCTGTCTTAAAAAACTAAGGTAGAAAGCAACCAAGGCTGATACTTGACATCCTTGGCCTTCACATGCACCGGCACACAGTGTGTCCCCCCACATGTGTGCACACACACACATATACACACGTGTGCACACACACACACACACACAAAATGCAGAATGGTACAGATTACACATTCTAGAGAAGAGGCTTGTTACAGCTACCCTGTTACCACGTGGCTGCTGAAACATGGCTTTTTAATACATCATGCAGATGGAAATTATTTTTTTGGAAAACAGGACTTGATCTGTTTCCTGTTTTTCCAGATAACTTAAATGTCTCAGCTTCAACTACAAATTACATTTATGATGTGACACATGCATATGCTGTGCTGAAATTGATCATCTCATCTGGACCCTATAAGCACTCAGGCCTTGTCACCTCCACCTTAAAGAGAGAAAGCAGACCAGGTAGGCAGAAGATCAGAGAACCACCCGGGCTTGCTGGTCGGTCAGTCAGAAACCAGCAGCTCTTGGTTCAGTGAGAGATGCTGTCTCAAGGAAATAACATAGAAGATAGAGGTGATAGAGGTGGACACACTATGTTCTCCAGTTTCTGCCTGTTACACACAGGGGGTGCATCTACACACACACACACACACACACACACACACACACACACACAAAGAAAGAAAGAAAACCAGTCAGCTCCCATGACAAGGGTCATACCTGCCAAAATAAAAATTTTCCATTTGAAAAATATTATTTTCCAGTTTTGCACAACATGGAGAACATTAATAAATAAAAACCCTGTGGCTTCTGCAAATGGTGGTGGATTGTTACGTTTCTGGACAATGCCATGCTCCTGGAGTTGACCTTGGGCGGTGTTCCTAACTCTTTCCCCATGTTATCTGCTGACCAAGCTCAGTTTTGATCTTGTCAGGTTATCTTCCAGTACAGCCCCCAGCTGGCCCGCTCCTTAACCAAGAGGTTAGCATGTGTCTCCGGCAGGCACTTCATTGTGCAAACCAAGCGGTAGATGCCAGTGTTGCTTTTAGGAAATTATGGCCTTTCTCTAGCCAGCATGAGTGTGCCGTGCTCAGGAGCCTAGGGAAAGATTGTGTAGAATGAGTTTCATTCCAGAAAGCCAAATTACTTTGGCTTGTTGCTTCACCACCGTGAGTCATACCTCCCTATGTCTTAAAATAGACATTTAAAATTTTTAAATGTGGATTTAAAATGTATCTTGTCTGTGTGCCTGTGTGTTTGTGTACACATGTGTGTGCATGCATGTCATGACACACGTTTGGAGGCCAGAGGAAAACGAGAATCTATGTTCTTTTTCCATCAGCTTTATGACAAGGTCTTTTTGTTTTAATTGAGAACTTTATTGTGTGAACATCTTGCATATTGGTCCCTATTCCCATTGGGTTATTCTCCTAGGAACCCTCTCCTGTTCTCCAGTCCACTGAGGACCCTGCTCAGTGGGGCTGTCAGTAATCACTGTGGGGTCATGAATGCACCTGTCAGTTTTCCACGAAGGGGGCAGACCCCAGGGTTACACCTTCCCACCCTGCGGCTCTTCCATTCTTTATGCCCCTCTTCTGCAGTGTTCCCTGAGCATGTCCTTGAGTGGTGAGCTCTCAGCAGCCTTTGTTTTTCTGCTTTCATGAGTTTGCAGTCTCTCTAGCATCTGATCTGCTCTCATCTCCCTGGAGATTTTTTGCTGCTGCAAATGAACACCAGTTGGTCTGAGAGCTTCTCATTCTCCTGGCTTCACCTCATTATCTGAGACACATTTGCCACTTTGCACCAGGCTTTTACATGGGTGCCTCGGAGGATTGAACACAGGTTGGCAGGTTTTGCAAGCAAGCAACTTTAACTTCTGAGCAATCCCCCGGCCCCTGGGTAAGGTGTTGTTTGTTTTTGCAAAGTCTCACTATTGCTCCATTGACCTGGGACTCACGATATAGTCTAGGTTGGCCTTGAACTCCTAGCCATCCTCCTACCTCAGCCTCCTAAGAGCTGGGATTATAGGTGTAAGCTACTATGCCTGGCTTTTGAGTGAAGATTTTAAATGTCATTTAAAGATAAAGTTGGCGACTTCTGGATATGAGTTGATGACAGAGGTCCCCAGAAGGCAGTGACTGATGTATATGAATCATGACTGTGGCCCTCATGTTTGTCCCCTTCCCTTCCGGGGCAGCTTTTATATGTCTTCACATACATGCTGATGATCTTGGTTTACACAAGACAGCCATCCTGCCTTCCCTCTCTGTTCCTCCTTCCCCCTCTCACTGCTCGCCAACGAAGTAGTGTTTTGCTAATGGAAAAATTTTTATTTGAAAAACAGTCACTTTTCTTTCCAACATGTTGCTCACAGACTGGAAGTGAAGACCAACCAACACAGGGTGTCCATGGACTTGACTTTAAGCTAGCTCAGAAAGCAGAGGTTGGGACAGGATGTGGCTCAGGGGGAGAACATGTATGCGTGAGGCCTTGGATTCATTCCCCAGCACCCCTCTGTCCTGAGATCTATTCTGGCAAATGGTCTGGGAGCCATGTGATGGTTTATTTGACTTACAGGTGTGGTTCACTTCAAGAGCCAAATTATCTTAGAGACCACAGACACCCCAGTACTGTTCTGCCCTGTTCCTCTCTGGGGAGTTTGGAAGTCAGAAGTCAGATTGGAAAATGTGGTCTCTGAGGAGAGCCTGGAGGTCTTAAACACGTGCCATCACATCAGGAGGGATAGATGTTTCCAGAACCTATCCTGGCTGGCTTCCAACTTGAAGCCAGCACTGACATTCTATTATGCTGTTTCCTGTTGTGGGCGGATGGATTTAATTTTTAATGAGTGATTCACTGCCCATGGCTGTGTGTTTTCCTCCTGTTGAGCTGAGAATTAAGTCATGTTTCCTTTAAAACATTATTTTTGATATCAACTGAGTAATGTGGTCCTCAGCAGTGGAGACAGAGAGACGTGGTAGCATCCCTTCAGGGCTGGCATTGAACCTGCCTCGGGCTCTCGGGAAGTGGTAATCACGTGGCTGCAATGTTCTGCAAAAAGCAGAATGTCTACTGAATATCCAAAAATGTGTCTTTCATCATGTATTCCAAAGTTGTGTAATTGATAAAAATTTTCAGGGAGGTTACTATAAATCTACTTCTTTTGGGAAGTCACTTGATCCATTTCCCCGTGTCTTCTAGGGCTTCCTTTGGTCCACTGTACACTCCAAGTGGCCTCTGACTGCCCTGCTGGGGTCAGGTCCCCCATCTTCATTGTAAACACCACCAGATGGTCTTCTGAGCCAGTAGAGCTCCGTGTCTTCTCTTCAACCCCTCACTTACCACACTGTCACCCCAGGGCTACTCCATCATGAACCGAAGAGTGGCATGCCCCAGACTTACAAAGAAGCACTTGTTAGCAGAAATAGTACAGCTCTCACCTCAAAGAGGATGAGAGATAGTTTATTCTAAAGCAAATATGAGTGACCATAACCTGGGAACAAAGGTCCAGGTTACCCCGAACTCCATATTCCACTGTGGAAATAATTTCATGAGGTTTGTCTTTTAATTTAATTTTTTTAGAGAGAGGAAAAGATAGAGAATAGATGAGAGAGAGAGAGTGTATGAACACACTAGGGCCTCTTGCTGCTGTAGATGAACTTCAGACACATGTACTGCTTTGTGTGTCTGGCTTTATGTGGGTACCAAAGAATTGAGCCTGATCTATAGGGCTTTGCAAATAAGCTCCTTTAATCACTAAGCCATCTCTCCAGCCCCTCGTGGAGCTTTTATGGTCATCCAACAAAGGATGATCAGGAATCAAGAAACTCCTTAAATACATTAGTGGAGATTCAGGTAGGCAGGTAAGCAGAGAAGTCTGCTCCAGGCTCCAGTGCTGTCTAATGACATTCTTATCTTTCAGGTTGGTCAAACCTAGTGGGTCTTTTGTATATTCCAAAAGGATATTTTGAATAGTCACACTCAGAGGTGGGTGACACATGGCCATCGAAGGGCCTAGATAATTTGCTGTGAAATTACAACACTTAAACGTCTCTACAATATATCAATTAGCCTTTGAGGGTGTTTTAAGGAGCGGCTGTTTCCTGGGAACTTATGTCCACACTCTACTATTGGCCTGGCCACCAAGCAGGGGCCTTCCAGATATTAGAACAGCCTGAGACCCCAGCATCAGATTTTACGAGGTGATACCCAAAGACATGGATGTCCATGAGAATGGTAAGCATAGCCCATCCAAAGGTTTGCAGAGGCAAAAGGGAAGATACAGTCAGAGGAGAAATAGCCACAGAAGACCAGGCAGGGGTTCTGGGGCAGAAGTGGCCTGCTCCATGAAGTAGTCTTGAAGAAACAATAGTAGCTGGAGGAGAGAAGACAAGCCAGCTGAGGGTGGAGCCTGGGTGTCTGTGGTATGTTAATGTCACCTGGTCACCACCTCCTGAAACATCCCCCTCCTCAGCTGCCCCAGGGGTACTTGGAGCTTCCTCTGTAAAGCTCTGGTATCGGGTCCATCCATGGTGGGGACTCACAGATTGTCAACACATTCTAGAACAAGTTCAATGACACAAAAAGTCATCAGTCATGGTGACATATGCCTAGAATCCCCACTTTTCCAAGGGTTAAAACCAGGGGATTGTTATCAGTTCCAAACCTGTGTGGGTCATAGTGAGTTCAAGGCCAGCCTGGATCTCTTAGTGAGAGCCTGTCTCAAAAATAAAAACTTAAAAAGGTGTTGCAGGTATATAGCAAGGGGAAAAAAAGCTCAAAAAGTCATATAAAGAAAAGTGACAATGAGAGGGGTCTAGCTGGGGTGACTTGCTTCAGAACGATGAGTCCTTTTGTTCTGTTTCGTGCTGAGGATTGAAGCCAGGGCCCAACACAGTGAGCAAGTGTGGTACTGCTGAGCTGTGCCTCCAGTCATCTGTTCATCTTGGCCTGGCCTTAAGACTTGCTGTTGCTGAGGATCCATGCAAACAGGTGGCTGCAGGCCCCAGTGCTAAGGCAGCACCTGGACTCTGGTTTCGAGAACAGTCTCAGGTGCTGACATGCCTGCATCCCAAACCCAAGTACCATCTCAGAAATCCAAGTCCCTCATCAAGTTAGAAACCCAAACACCTCCTCTAGAAACCTAGGTACCACATTTGCATCACAAGTCCAAGTACATGGTCAGAAAACCAAGTGCCATGGAAGGAACAGGAAATCCTCTTCTGAAACCCAGAGACCTGGTCAGGAAGCTGAGGCCCATGTCCAGGCATCTGTAATAATGATGCGTCTTCCATTTTGACCTGAGCACACTGGCCTCTTTCTGAACTTCTTAAGGATTAAAAATGTGTTTTATTTCAGTTGAGCCTGTGGTGGTTTGAATGTAAAATGTCCCCCATGGCCTCAAGTGTTTGTAATAAGCCTCATGCTCAGTCCCCAGATGTTGGGGCCTTTGGGAGGTGAAGCCTGGAGGAGGTGTGTCACTGGGGACAGGCCTTAGTCCAGCCCTACTGGGGGTTAGAGCTAGCTCACTCTCTGGCGATTTCCTTCCTGCTGCTGTGACAAGTTGTGACATCTTGCTGTCTGCTCTGCCACACTTTCCCCTCCACGCCGAAACTTTCCTTCAGAACCGTGAGCCAAAATCAACCCTTTCTTTCCACGAGCTGCTACCGGTCAGATGTTTTGTCCCAGTGACAAGAAGGTAACTGTTACCTGTGGAGGATAGAATCAAGTTGCAGATCTCAGAGATCCTGTTGTCTCTTGTCGGAGGTTCATAGGTCAACAGTCAAGGTCATGGTTAAAAGAGAATGAGATGCAATAATGAGAAGGGAGAGCAGCCTGGGGACTTAGCCTGCCGACACGCCATCGTCCAGCTAACGAAGATTCATATTTTTCTACTTCCTGTTTGCTGCTCAACCCGTGGTTTCTGCAATGCATGACCCATAATGTGAAATCATGCTGGGCTATATCACAGCCGAGGGTCAGAGGACAGTCGGTTTCATCTCATGCCTGGCTCTCACATGAATGCTACGGACTGGCAAATGAACTCATTGTCTCTCGGTCCCCAGGGCTTGCTCAACACCCAGAAGATCTGAGAAACCTTGAAACACTCCATGAACAAATGAATGAATGGGTGGACTGATGGAGGGAGGGTGTCCTCTCCACAGCCTGGGGCAGCTTTTACTGTGAACACAGCCAAGTGTATCAAACGTCGGTTGCTTGTTCAAAGGGCGAGGAGAAAGCCTTTTCTCTTCTGCGTGCTCCCATTGGACCTGCCCCAGTTAATTTCGTTTTGTTTTCCTTCTCTTTAATGTCGTGCTCCCTCGGGCATTGGGGTATTCTCTCAGGCCTTGGATGTGGCAGGAGGACCCTCCTGTGCTTGGGTCCAGGCTCCAGGGTCCAGGCAGGGGGCAAGGAGTGATGTTTGCTGATGAAAGCACAGAAGTGGGGAATGCATTCTGTAGGCGTGACAGGAGGACCAAGTGTGAGTGAAGGACCTTGAGGCCTTGTTTGAAGAGGAGGCCCTGCCTGGCACCAGGCTCTGAGGCGCGTGGACCCATGTGCTTGGCACTAGTGCTATGGTGATCCTTCTATAAGTCTGAGGTCTTAGCATGGGCAAGGGAGGTCTCCATCCTGCCGACAGGCTCCAGCATTCAGCAGACCTGCACATCATTCCTCTCAGAGGTGAGAATACAGAGTAACTCTCCTAGTTCTGAGTTGGAGGAGGAAGTGAAAGGCACGAAGGCTGATGGGGCCACAGACCACCTTACCAGTTAATGATAGGGGAGCTGTGGAGATGTCTCAGTGGATACAGTGCTTGCCACGCAAGTGTGAAGACCATAATTCAAATCCCCAGCACCCATGTAGATGCTGGGTTGGCATGGTGGCCACCTGTAATCCCAGCACTTGGAAGGCAGATAGGAGCAATCCCAGGGTCAAGCTGACCACCTAAAACTAGCTGAATGAGCCACTCTGGGCTCAAGCAACAGACTGCCTCAGTAAAACAAAGAATACGAGGAATCAAGGAAGACACCTGACATTAGTCTCTGGCCTCCATACACACACACACACACACACACACACACACGTCAATTCTCACACCACACATACACACATTTACAAAAACAAAAAATAATTAATTTCTTTTAAATGATAGGGGAGGCTGTTCAGGATCTTATAGATCATGCCACCCAGTTTAATTCGATTCCCATGTCCACTTCCGAGAGACCAGGGTGTGCTGGTCTTCTTGCTGAACTTGTCCCAAAGCCCACCACTAAGGAGAGGCTTCAGCTATTCCCACTGGAGCAGCCCTTCCAAATGAACTCCCGAGATGTGGCCGACACAGGACAGAGTCAAGGGGACTCACATTTCCAGACAAGTATTGGGGAGTCTCTGGAGGTAACCCCATTGTCCTGCCAGACAAGAGCTGTGAGGTAGGGGTTGCCTTGGTTTCAGGACACTATTTGTTCTGCAATGATGGGCTACAACAAATGCCTGGAGCCCACCTGCTTGAATTCTGCACAGATACATGCTTACCAAAGCCCACAGTGTTAATCCTGAGTTCCACACCCCAGCAAAGCTCACCCTGGGTCTGAGTGCACCAGTCAACTTCTCTCATGCCAACTGAGAGCCATGCTGAGAGGGGCGGCTCATCGTTTCTACTTCCTGTGCTGTGTCTCAGGTCATACTGCTGATTTGTACTGTCATACACTTGAACCTTGGTCCATTTGACTTCCACATCCTTGTTGTTAACACCTGAACTGTACAGAGCCATGACTCTCCCTTCAGATGTCAAGGACATTAGTCTACTGTGACCACTGCCAGGAGGAGAGGACACAGTGTGGGGCTGTGCCAGAACTTGGGCAGGTAGGGGAGCACATTTAGAGACCAGGTCAGCTCTTACCAGGCTGCCTATAGCAAATGAGTCAGGTGCCTTCCAGGGTCCCCATTCAGAGATTTCAGTCAGGTCCCTGAGACCCCTATACTGAGCGTCCCAAACAGCATTAGGGCATTATCTCGTGGGTGCTTGCTTAGCTAACCCTGATGCTGGGGATGGAACTGCGCAGTACCTGAGGCCCTCTGTGATTTCGTTAATAACATCTACAGCAGGTCACTGCAAATGCCTGTGTGAAAACCTACTCTCCAATGATGTTGCAATATTTAGTTACTTTTTCTAGAAGGGATAACAGGAGGGCTACAGTAAGCACAGCCTGTAGTTGTGGGGAATTTCCTGAGCATCGAGGAGGATTGTGTGGTCACGCACCTACTCATTCCTACGTGCTTCATTTAAGCATTCTGTCCATGTTTATCCTAACTGCACACGCACGCGCACTGAAGAGATATCCCAGCCCACCTAGAACTAAATGCATTTGACCTCTATTTATATAAGGTGCCTTAGCTTCAAAGAGGCAGGTTTCTTTGAGAGTTCAGTAAGCTGTCACCCCTGCCTGCACCCATGTGAGATGACAGCCTTGGTGTGAGTCTCATTTTTTCTGGGAAAATTCATGTCATGGACACCTTGTTGTAGGGAACCAGCAAGATTGACTTTTCATCTCAGGATGACATTAAGTGCCCGGTGTTATTCCCTGTGAGGACATGGAGCAGGGATGATGGTTAATTATCTGGAAGGGAGTGAGCTTCTTGCAGGATATGTAGTGTCCGGAGCTGCTGTTGCTTGGCAACATGTACCTTTACCTATCTTTCACCCAAGACAGTTCCAGGGTTGGAGACAGGCATTTTCAGGACTCTATGTTAAATAGGAAACTGCCCTGCCAGAATCCTTGCTCCTGGGCTGTGGTGATGGCTCGGTGGTCCAAAGTGCTCATTCTGCAAGCCTGCCAACCAGAGTTTGCATTCCCAGAACCGAAGGAAAGCTGGATGCAAGTAGCGAATGTGTTTGTCCTCCCAACACACCTACAGCATTGGCGGTCAGAAGCATCCAGAAGCTCACAGGCTCGTCTCAAAGGTTGTCCTTTGACCTCCACATGAATGTCAGGGCATGTGCTCGCCTCCTCCCATGCACACACACACACACACACACACACATATCATTGCTTCCACCATATAAAATAAACACTGGAGAGATGTTTGCACAGGGGCTGGTTGCAGGCTGTGTCCCAGGACACAGGTGACAAAGAAGGCAGATGTCCCTCTTTGTCGTGCATCATTCTAACTGTCGGGTTAAAGTCCATTCATATAGTTCTTTCTGGGGCTGGAGAGATTGCTCAGTGGTTAAGGTGGTTGCCTCCAGAGCCTAAGAACCCGGATTTGATTCCCCAGTACCCACATAAGCCAGATGCACATGCATCTGGAGTTTATTTGCTGGAGGCCCTGGCACACCCATACTCTCTCTCTCTCTCTCTCTCTCTCTCTATATATATATATATATATATATATATATATATACACACACACATATCTGTTTTCAAATAAATAAAAATTTTTATAAAAAAACAGTTCTTTCTAACGATACCCTGAGATCCACTTCAGAGTGTATATAGCTAAGGCTCTCTGGCATTCTAGTGGAATGTGTTAATAACACTCCCAACGATTCACCCTACTTCAGCCCTCAGCCCCAGCACTCATGAAGCACTTCTGTCCAGAGAGCAGGAAAGAGGCCGAGCGGACTACATGGCCTCAAGCAGACACACACAGGCTCTGCCCTCTGGCTGGCGCATCCAGGCTGCTGTGAGTTACTGTAAATGTCAGCCCTCATTTCTTCTCGAAGTGGGTGTTGCAAGAAGTGTGTCTGTTTATCACTGCAGCCTCAGTGTCTGAGGCCCCTCAGCATTCTTTCCAATGGAGAGAGAGTTTCTTTTGTGTTTCTCAAACAGAAAACCTTCTCAGCCCGCACTCACCAGTCTTACCCGTGCTGTGGGGAGGGAAACGGGAGAGGAAGCGGGCAAGGAGGAAGGGACACAAAGCAAAAATACAATAAATAGAGAAAAACAGACCAGACAGCACAATCTGAATGGCTCAGTCTCAGATGGACTTGATTAATTTGAGCCAAACTTAGATTCCATGTTTTCCTTGAAATTCTGTTAATTCAGGCCTTTTCCAAATAGTGGACTCTTGACCTCCATCCTAAATCACATTTCCTTTGAGTTCCTTATTGGAGAAGGAACTGGACTGCCCTTGGCATCCTAACTTGGCAGGGAGGGTCAAGGTGACCAAGGACAGAGGGAGGCACTCAGGGGTCACTCTCAAGGCATCCTCTCCTGCCCTCAGCTGTGTCCTGCACCCAAGTTGGCTCCATGGTTAGGATCAGGGCATCAGCATTGTTGATTTCAAATCCATGTCAGCCCTTGAGTGGCCCAGCCTCAGGAAGCCAGGACATTGAGAAATAGGACCAGTAGTCTTCATCTTTTCTGCTTGGTGTGTGTGCATTGCACACAGAGGCCATGAGAAGCTCTGGGTGTCCTCCTCTGTCTTCTTTTGTATTTTCCGGAGATAATCTCTCACGAGACTGGCTGGCTAGGGATCCCCAGTGATCCTCCTGTCTCTGCCACCCTCGTCACTGGGGTTACAGGCATGTTACATGAGAATATATATATATATGTATATATATATATATGTATATATATATATATAGTGTGTGTGTGTGTGTGTGAATGTACACATGGGAAAGCTACACTCACTCACTGAAGATTATTCAATGTGAGCTCTCAACTATAGAAAATGTGCAGCCCGTCATTTCCAGTTAATTCTTTTACCTTTGGAAAAAACATTTAAGTTATTAGTAATAGTAAGAGGTCTCTCCAGAAACCGTTTAATGTAGAGAACCAATGAATACCGTTTATGATGGCGCGTCTTTTCCTGATTCCTGCTGCATCGGTCACATTTATGTCAGCACGTTCATCTGTCCAGTCTGTTCCCACCTTGGGACAAAGCTAGGAGTTTCATTGACTCGGTTATACGTGGCTTGATGCTGGTTTTCCAAAAAACCTGTACCACATGAAATGCGTAGCTTGCTTTAAGTGTGTGGTGTGACTGCCTTGGGAAGCAACTGAACACTCAGCAGCAATACTGTAGCATCACCATGGCAACCAGCGGAAATAATGGCCCCCTTCGGGAATAGAAGATATCTCAGATCCTGTTGCAATCAGGAGCATTGAGATGGCTTTCGATGATTGTTTCAGACGTCCCTTATCAACAAAAGCGAGCGAGAAGGAGACTTTTCAGAGAATAACTGGATTTATAGACACCTCATGAGATAATCTGAGTCACCAAGGAAAGCAAGGTAGCAATTGGGAAAGGTGATGATGGAGGGGGGAGGGGCATCCTGTCCACACTGCTGTCCCCCGACTGTGGGAAGCTCGTCCTCTTCCCCACCACAGAAATCACTGCCTTTGCATTTCTGTTGGGGCTCTGTTCTTTATTGGAGGCAAAAATAATAGTACATTAAATGAAATCGGTCATATAAATATGTAATTCCCTCCTTGGCATATGGAAAGTACTCAGTAAACAGTCCTTGGTTCTCAAAATGAAATCAAAGCTCATAAGGACTGTGTCTTTAGGGGGAAAAGTAAGACATGTCAGCAAACAGCAAACGGTCCTCCTGGCATGCAGTGCTGCTCCCTGGGTGCACGGGTGTCCCTGTGTCTCCTGCCAGGCCTGAACGCATGTTAGAACTCTTGTGTATTAGTGCCCCATTGCCAGGATGCTCTTCCTTATGAAGTGTCCATGTTCCCAGGCATCCCTCAGCAGCCGAAATATAAAGTATTCCACCCCATCTCAGAAGAACTTCATGGAGGCGGCCGCAGCAGGAGCGGTGGGGTTTCAGATCACAGAATAGAAAATAAAAGCCAGGAGCTCATTGCTCTTGTTTATTTTCGTGTGCTCCGTAGAAGAAAGAGATGTGTCTGCGATGAGAAGTTATCTCTCAGGCCGCATCTTGTCTGAAATAGAATTGTTGTCTCAGCCCAGGGAGGGAAAGTGGGGCTCACTAGTCAATAGATGCGGGCTTCTGCTTTGCAAGGTGACCGAGTCCAAGGATCTGCGGGGTCCTCTGTGTCTAGAGGCTGCGGCACCCGACTGCTGCACATTCCGGCTTTTATGAAAAGGAAGATTCGTGTGCTTAGGACTATGGTAAAAACCCTCTGGAGCACTTTAGAGAAAAGACTTTTATCCAAGGGCCCCTTTGCTTCACAATCTCTTCAGCTCACAGTTCAGCAAGTTTTGCTCTGAACACGTTCTTTGACGGTGAATCATCTGCAGAGACCCAAGGAAACCCCAAGGGGAATCCATCACTTAGGGGCTCATGGTCCTTTCTTCCTCCCCAGGGTGGGTGACTCCACCTTGGAGCCTCCCCGGGAGCAGGGTGCTCTCCTGGTGGCTCTTTCCAAGCTTGCTGTGCCTAAGTTCTATGACCACCTGCCAGGGCTCCTTGGCAGCTACCTGAATTATGTCACCTAGTTTTTCAGTCGACTGAAACTTAAAAAGAAATCAGCCTGACATCGTGAATTATAAACTAGAGAGGTCTCTCATGTAAACATTCTCCTGCTGGATTTTTGCCCTGCTTTCTGAAGCCGTAGTAGGAGTGCTGGCAACCAAGAACCCCTGAAGAAAAATTGCGCAGGGAACACCCACATAAATAATGCAATGCCTTTCGCATCTGTAGCCTGCTTGGGATGTCTGCCTTATCAGCCAGCCAGACTCCAGTGCTGGCGATGCGCTTGGAACGAGAGTTGACCATCTAGCGGATTCACAGTAAAGATGTGAAAAGAATTTTCAAAAACGTTCCTTCCATCACTGCTTTCAGATAACAGGCTGCGAGAAATTTGCATTAAAAACAGCTTTTAATTTACGATCTCATGTTGCCTCCCGTTGATAACTTAGGAGAGTCACAGCGCTGACCCCCAGTCTGTGTACGCTCAATCTGCCTTGTGTGAACCACAGCATCCGTGAAAGGGACGGGTTATCCGTGCTGTGCAAATGACTCGGGCCTGTTTGTGTCATCATATTGCCCAAGATTGCTATTCAACATGGAAGTCATTTGTAAGAACTAAATGTTCCTTAAGCAAGAAGGACAGGTGTAAAATTTTGGATCATAACAGAGCTAAAGACGTTTTAGGAAATTGTGACATAGGCTGACTAACCAATAATTAATTCCATGTGCCTTCCCAAACAAAAGCCATTTGTTTGTATAGCCTCATAGCTTCTCTCTCCTTTTTAATATATTTATTTCTTTGCAAATAGAGAGAAATAGAAAGAATAGAGATAGACAGAGAATTGGCATACCAGGGTCTCCAGACACTGCAAACAGACTCCAGATGTGTGCACCACTTTGTGGCTCTGAGCCATCTCTCCACCCCTCCTGTCTTTTCAAAGCAAACTGCCTGTCACCGAGGACTGCATCTGAACGAATATTATGTTTTCTTGTGGATGCTGTTAACAAAGTGCTCCGATTGTTCTTAAATAGCTGATGATGCTCCATGTGGTCAGATACCCTGTGGTCCATGCTCTGTACAGGGGAGGGAATGCCCAGGTACCCTCACCTGTGGCCCATGCTCTGTGCAGGGGAGGGAATGCCCAGGTACCCTCACCTGTGGTCCATGCTCTGTACGGGGGAGGGGAAGCTCAGGTACCCTCACCTGTGAAGTGTGTCTGGCACCTATAATGAAAGCAGCTTCCTGATGAAAATAAAGACCAGGCATCATTCTACCTGGTGGGTCCTTTAAGTCAGTATATCCCCAACCCGGGGCTGAGCCTGCAAAGTAGACGAGGCCATGTAACCTCTGGCTCTCTACCCAGAGTATTAGCTGCTCCCTTGGTACTGCATAGTCTGCCAGGGTTCATGTGGTCACTCTCTAGAAATTAGAAACAGTGTGAGAGGCCTCCTGCCCCTTAGGTGACAGTTTCCAGTGACCAGAAGCTCTTGTCTGTCCAGGGGGGAGAGGCCATAGATGGTGAGACAGTTCCTAAGCATCTGAGCCTCCACTCAGAACACCCGTAGTGGAATCTGCAGCTCACTGTAATATTTGTCTGTTGCGTGTGTGTGTGTGTGTGTGTGTGTGTGTGTGTGTGTGCCCGCCCGCACGCGTGTGTGCATGTATGTACTCAGTGAGGAACAGCACACACAGAAAGATAAAGCAATGTTGTATGGAAGATGTTACCTTAACAAGCTTTGGGTTGCAAATTTGCTTCCACACAGGTAGGCTAGGTGGTTGGTGAGCTGGACAAAGGTTCACAGAACTTACATCATGAGTATTGGTAGAGTTCCAGAACCTTGTTTGCATGATATTTTTATAAGATCTTTCTCTTATTCTCAGTTACATTTTTCAGTCCCAGAATCACTTCTTCGGGGTCTTTTCAGCAAGTGCTCTGTGAGTCCAGAAGTGCCTCCCATCTCTGCATCCCCACGTCCAGGGTGGGGGCTGGCAAACCTGCACAGGGCCTGGCTCCCCGAGGACATGTCCTCCTAGCCAAGGACCATGTGCTTTACGTCCTGGTGCTGGTGTTCTGTGTGTGGGAGCCATTGACAGAGTTAGGAAAAGCAGCTGGACCTTAGTGGACAGACCTAGCGAAACTTCATGTCTCTCTGTAGTGATCAGTGTTTGAAAATAATGCCCTTGGCTCTGGGATCTCCGCAATGCTAACGTCCCCCTGGCGTCTCCTCTTTCCTGTCCTCCGTATTTAAGCTCATGTTGCTCCCTTTGCGGAAGGAAGGGCTGATGGCAGCGTTCCCTCTCACCTGCTTTCTGCAGGCCCGAGGGCTGCCCTGGCAGCTGCCTCGGGAGCTCCAATCCTGGCTGTGACCAGGAAGGACCTCGAGCGTCTGGCAGCCGTGTCACCTCGGAAATCCAGATCGGATGTGTCCCGGTGAGAAGAGCAGAGAGCAATGGGTGCCTCCCCAGGGCTCCGTTTTGCTCTCAGGGCTATGAGAGGACTGGGGACAGTCCACCCAGAGGAAGTTTGTCATATAAAGGTACATAAAGCTGCCCAGGAGCCTCATAGGTAAGACAGCATTCTTCAGGAGAATGTAACTAGTGGGGTTCACTCTGTAATCTCAGGGTCCTTAGCAACTGAAAACAGGTGCAGATAAGGCCATTGATCCCAGAACCACACATCGGAGAAAGCAAGTGTCTGTCACCTGCCCGGCTCCAGCACACTGCATGGCACAGGGCACGGACTAAAGCTGTCATTCTGAGAGTACGGCAATGGGCAAGTGAATGCAGTGACAGCAGAGTGTGGGAAAGCAAAGTGGGTTTCCAATCAGGTTTCTGGCTCCAACCCTAACACATGAGGAGGTCACCTGGCCTCTTTAAGGTGAGCTATACCTCCCTCGATGTCCCTTGCATGCCACTCAGCAGAACTCTGCCCATGAGCAGGCAGGCTTACAGTGCATGGCCAGGACCATGGTGGGTAGTACTTCTTTCTTTGTGATCTCTTAATGATACCAACTACAGGCAATTTTGTTGTTGTTGTTTGGGTTAAATTTTTTTAAACCTTGAATTTTGAGGGGGTGTGCGTGATGTGTATGTAGATGTTTACGTGTGGGCATACATGTCGGGGAGCATGTCAGAGGACAACGTCAGGGGTTAGCTTTTGCCTTGCAGGGTCTTCTCTTACTCGCTGCTGCCTTCACCATGCCTGCTGGCCCAGGAGAGTTCTGGAAAATGTCCTGTTTTCACTTCCTTCCTTGTTGTAAGCACACTGGCATTGCAGACACCCAGCATACAGAGACACCTGGCCACACTATCTAGCTCTTTTCCTGGCTTCTAGGGATCTGAGCTCATCCACAGCACTTTCTCCACTGATTCATCTCCCCAGCCTCCCAAAACTTCTATTGCAACAAGACTCTGAGCACCCTAGTTCTCAGCATGTGTTTTATAGCTCTGATTTGAAAATTATCCGCTCATCTTTTTCCTAATAACATAAAGAAAAAAGAAGAAGAAAGCAGTTTTCAGGGTAAAATCATGTTGAATGGCTCAACAATGAATCACACATTGTCCCACACCCACGGGTGACAGTTCACACGTGGACAGAGGGCCCTGGCATCCCACCAGTGTTTTAAAATTAGAGCTAAAGAAACAAGCCCAACTTAATTAGTATAAATGTTACCATGTAACTTCTAATAATGAGTGCAATTTGCAATACATGCTCACCATGTAATTTAGCACAATGGGGCCCACAGAACGCAGGACTCATAGTTAATCAAGACCCAGAATTAATACAGTTGAGGACAGAGTCTACAATCAGAGAATTCACAGTGGTATGGGGAGCCCCTAGGGTGCTCAGAGGGATAATCTGTCTATATCATCATTCCCAACAGCCTGCTCACACCCCACGGCGCCTGCCTGGTCCATGGAGCTGAAGTGGTGTCCTCGGCTTGGTTATAGGACTCTGGCAAAAAACTCAGTGTTTCTGTGCCTCGGTTTTCTCATCTGTAAATGGAAGATAAGAATGCCCCATCCCAGCCGGGCGTAATGGCGCATGCCTTTAATCCCAGCACTCAGGAGGCAGAGGTAGAAGGATTGCCATGAGTTCAAGGCCACCCTGAGACTACATAGTGAATTCCAGGTCAGCCTGGGCTAGAGTGAGACCCTACCTCGAAAAACCAAAAAAAAGAATGCCCCATCCTTCGTGTTGTGGGGATTGAATTAGTGGTATTAGGCACTTGGATGTAATGCAGAGAACTCAGCAGATATCACTCTTTATCATTTGGTAAACATTAATTTCCATGAGATTTTTGGAGGCTGGCCTGGAAAGGGTTCCTTTATCCCAAAGAAGAGTGTGCTTGTACAAGGACGCTCTTTGTTACTCTGAGGAAACTCCTGAGACACAAGCTACTTTGTAATCAAGAGATTTATTCTAGCTCACAGTTCCGGAGGTTAAAGATGTGTATATTGAGGTCCATGGTCGCCTCCCTTTGCTGTTTTATATCATGATGGCTGCGAGTATGTATTTCTGTGAGCACTCTATCTGTCTGTCTGTCTCTCTGTCTGTGTTAGTTATCTCTCTCATTGCTGTGACACATATACATGATGAGAAGCAAGGATTTATTTTGCCATGATTTGTGGGTTCAGTCCATTATGGCGGGAAAAGCAAGTCAGTGGAAGCAGCTTAACTATGGCAGCAGGAGTGTGAGGCTGCTTGCTCACACCTAGGTAGAGCAGGAAACAGATGGAGGTCAGGAAGTCGGGCTGGGATAGAACACTCAAGGCTCTCCTCTACCGAGCAGCCCACTTCCTCAAGCTAGGCCCACCAACTGGGGACCAAGTGTTCCAATGTGAGGGACACTTCACATCCAAACCCACTTCCCTGTTCCTAATAAGCCATCAGGATTCAGTCATGGGGTGTTACCCTAATGACCTGACCTAATCACTTTCTAAACATACCTTTAAATATCATAAAGTTTCTACCTTGTTAATTTCATTCATTTATGACGGGGCTTTAACTACCTGCATTAGTTCCCAAACAAATCATAGTCAGTTAGTGGTCTTGGAGTGACTTGTCTTTAAAAAAAATTAGGCATTTACTTGGAGAAAAATAGGTAGAGAGACAATGAGAATGGGCGCACCAAGGCCTCCTGCCATTGCAGATGAACTCCAGATACAGGTACCAGTTGTGAATCTGACTATAGGATGGCCAAGATGACATCCCCTCCCGCCAGGCACCTGGAGACAAACTTTAATAACTCTTGAATCTATTGGGGGTCATCCATTCCAACTACCACACATAAGAATTGGGAAATCAAACCCAGGCCGTCAAGCTTTGTAAGCAAGTGCTTTTAACTGCTGAGCCATCTCTGTGGCCCTCATGTGTCTTTATTGAGATAAAATTAACAAAACATAAAATTACTCATGAACTATACAAGTCAGTTGCATTTAGTGCTCTCTTGTTTGTATATCCATCACCTCTACCCAGTTCTAACATACCTACCTGCCTCACTCCAAAAGGAAACCAGTGCCTAATAAGAACCCCCCCCCCCACACACACACACACACTCAGTCCTTGGCGATCTCCAATCTGCCTATGTAGACTTCATTTTCTAGTTGTTTCATGTAAATAAAACCATGTAGTATGTGTGACCTTTTGTGTCTGGCTTCTTTCACTTAGCCGTGTGTTTGGGGAAGTGTCCCGTTGATGGGTGGGCCATATTCTGATTCTCCATCCCTCAGCAGCTGGATATTTAGGTCACTTTGGGGCTGTTGTAGGGAGCACATTTATGAGTGTTTATGTGCACATTGTGTTTGAACACCTGTATGTATGCCTAGGAGTAGAATTGACATATTTCCATATTTAAATTTTGAGGACCCACCAAAATTTGCCAGGATGCCTGTACTATTTTGGTTCCCATCAGCAATATAAGAGTTCCAGCTCTTCTCATCAGCATTCTTCCCACCAACACCACCACCCAAACCATGGCCACTGTAGTTGGCATTAAACTGTGTGTCATTGTGGTTGGGGTTTGCACTACTCCGGGGATGAGTGATGGTGCTCGCTGGCCAATGTCTTCTCTGGGTAAATGTCCATTCAAGTCCTCTGCCTGTTTTCTAATGGGTATTTGTCATTGTTGTTGAATGGTCAGGAGACTACATGGATTTGGGGATTTGTAAATATGTCATCCAATGCCATAGGCTGTCTTTTTGCTTTCTGGATTGTGCCCTGTCATGCCCAGAACATTTGTCCTGGGATGATTTGAATAGGGCCTGAGTATAACAATGGCAGATGATGGACAATGAATGTCCCTCTCATTCTGCCCCCATTCTCCCCAGTTTAGTGTGGCTGTACCCTTAGCACCGGCCTAACACTTGCTAATATAGAAAGGTCTGCCAAGGAGCCATGGTTCCTGAGACAGGTACATGGGTGGTTGGGGTCGTCTTACCCACAGCTAGCAAAGCTGGGCTTCCAGTGTGCACCAATGAGTTTTCCTGTCATCAGAAGTGCATGAAACTATTAAGAAACCGGTGGGAAAACAGCAGAGCTTGGGGCGATGATAGGAGGGCTTCTGAACACCTTTGCGTCTTTTCTGAGCAGGTGACAGGTGAGGTGCCATGCCTGAGGACCATCAGTGTGGCAATTTGGTGGTGCAAGGGGAAGGCTCTGGGAAAGCAATAGGGTGCTATCACTGACTCCGTGTATTCCAAGAGTGGGCCTGGCACTTTTCCTTACATGTCCCATGGAATCTTCCCACTTCCCAGTGAGGTGAAGAGGCTTCAAGCCTCCGAGATGAAGAAAAAGAATGGAAAGCTGTGGAAGCCGAGAGAGAGAAGGCTAGAGCTGGACTTGGTGAGGAATGGCTAGGTATGGTGGTGTGAATGTACTTGGCCCCATAACCTCAAGTGTTTGTGTTTAAGCTTTCTCCTTAGTCCCCAGCCGGTGGAGCCGGTGGGAGGTAGAGCCTTGCTGGAGGAGGTGTGCCTCTAGGAGTGGGCTTTGAGGTTTACCAGTCAGCCTCCACCACTGATGTATGTGAAGATGTGGGCCAGTTGGCATGCTTTCTCCCCAGAACTGTGAACTGAAATAACCCTTTCCTCCCATAAGCTGCTTCTGGTCAGGTGTTTTGTCCCAGCAGGGAGAAGGTGACGCCTACAGTGTGAGAGACAAGAAAAGTCTGAAGAATCCAGGAATATCTTGAAGGTGATGGCTAACAAGGGAATGAAGATACACTGCCAGGGAACTGGAGATATATGCAGCCCCTTCCCGGCTTTCTCAGCTCAGCAGCATCTGCGTCAGGAGCCCTGTGGGTTTATTGCTGGGGTGGGTCCTCCAGTACCATCCATGCCCTTTGTCACTGTGGCTCTGTGGGATAGTTTGAGCTCAGGTATAGTGATACCTCCAGCAGCACTGTTTTCTGTTTAGATTTTTTTTTTTTTTGGCTATCTGTGGCTGTTTGTGTCTCCATATGAATTTTAGGACTCATTTTCCTACTGCTGTAAAGAATATCATAGGAATGGTGATGGGGATTGCATTGAATCCGTAGATTACTTTTGGTGACATTTTTGCAATATTGATTCTGCCAATCGAGGAGCGCAGATTGTCTCGCAGGCATACACAAGCTGTAGCCCATGGGCCACGTGCAACCCAGGGTAGCTCTGAATGCAGTCCAACAGATCTGTAGGTGTCCAGTGTCATGTCACAGCACCCAAAATTTGAACACCCCTGGCTGGTGGTGTCTCTTTAGCTTCTTTTTTCAGTGTCTTAAAGTTTTCATTGTAGAAAACTTTTAGTCTTTGATTTAAGTTTACTCTAAGCACGGGGGAGAAGAGGAGATGAGGAGGATTCAAAAAAGAAAATTGTGTATGAAAATGCTGTTACAATACCTATTACTCTGTACACTAATTTGAAAAAACAGTGTCATGGTTTGATCCAGGTGTCCCCACAAACAAATGAATGTGTTCTGGGTAATCGATCCTCAGCTGATGGCAGTTTGGGTTTTACAACCTCACTGGAGCTGTGTTGTGGGAGGTGGGCTTTTTGGGGTTATAAGCCTGCTTCCCCTTGCCAGAGTTCGGCACACCTTCGTGCTGCCGTTTCCAGTGCTGTGGCGGAGGTGATGTCCAGCCCTCTGCTCATGCCATCGTTTTCCCTGCCAGGATGGAGTCTCCCCTCGAGTCCGTAAGCCTAATAAACCTCCATAAGCTGCTTTTGTTTGGGTTCTTTCTGCGCAGCAACTAGAAAGCTGACCACAACAAACAGCAAAAAAGAAGTGACATGGACTTGTCTGAAAACAACAGGAAAGTCCTTTGACAGCCGTGGAGGTTGAAGGCTCTAGCAGGATGAAGGCTGCACAGGAGGGTTCTCTCCTACTGCTGCTGGCTCTCAGCAGTTCTAGGCTTTACTGACACACAGAGACACTGCTCCAGTCTGGCTCTGCCTCAACATCATGTCTCCTCCTCGTCTTGCAAAGACACCAGTCAGTAGATCAGGGCCCAACCTAACTCATTATGGCTTCGTGGTAACTGATCATCCCTCCAAAGACTCATTCCAAATAAGGCACATTCTGAGGTTTCCAGTGGACATGAACTCAGGGGAACTCTCGGTGTGTGTCCTTTGCATGTTGGCTGCTGGTCTGAATCCACAAAGGTCTTGGGCACCTGGTTCCTGTGGGGATCCCTGAGAGCAGCCTCTGTCTCCATTCTGCAGTTCTCTGGGGATTTTGGAGACAGAGGAAGAAGGGGATTGTCAGAGTCAAGGCTAAATGAGAGCATCAACGAATTGAGACTTAATCAACTTAGGTACTTGACTGGCTTTGAAAATCAGAGTCATTGAAGTCTCTTTCCTCCTGTCTGAGTTAAGTGGAATCTGAAAGGCTGGTGGTGGTCTTTCAAGCTTGTCTGACTGATCCCCGCCATTTCTAGGAGGGATGAAACATCAAGTATGTAGGCCATGTTACACAAGCTGCATGTTTGTGGAGAAGGCATGGAGTTGGAAGATATCCGAGAGTGGGTTCTAGGTCTGTAGTGTTTGTTTGCTTGTTTTTGCCTTACTTTGCCAGACCTGAGGAGCGTAGCAGAAGGGAGGTTCATGGGGGTGGGGGACATGAAGACAGAGACCTCTGAGGAACCCTCCTCGACTCTGAAGCCATGGTTCTCGCCCTAACTCAATCCTTCTGTGCTCTCTGTCCCTCCAGGCCTGGGCACAGCCCAGGGGTTCCAGGCTCAGGGGACAGCTCATGTCCAGCCTCCTCACCCTTGCAGCCTCCTCCCAGGTTTGACGTAAACATTGCTAACCACAGTAGAACGAGAGCACAGGAAGGCTCAGGGCTGGTTCCCCTTTTCCTGTTACTCAACTTCCTAGATTATGACACTCCCTCCATGGAGGGCTCTTCTCTTCCTTTTCTGAATTTTCTCTCAGAGGACATGCTGTTCTTAATTCTGTTGATAAATATTTGAGGAGCTGCAGCTGTGCATCTAGAGAGACATTGGTGTGTGTAGAGAGAGATTGTGTGTATTTAGAGAGACATTGGTGGGTAGAGACATTGGTGTGTAGAGAGAGACATTGGTTGTGGGGAAATAAAATTCAGGTTGGGCCCTTTTTGTAAACCTCTTGGTATTTTATTCCCTCGTTGAGCTAATATTTATTAAGATTATTAAACACCTATTTTAAGGACATGGTTGCCTTTCCCAGTGGACCAGGATAAAGGAAGTCCTGAGTGTAGGATGTTTAGAATCCAAAACCCACAAACGCTAACATCAGCTCCTGCCAAAATAATTGATGTATAATATTTTTGTGGAGGTTGGGGGTTGGGAGGAGGGTCAGAGTAAATATTTTCCGGTGGATTTTTAGAATTGACAAAATGTGTGTCCGTCTGTCCTGGGGGGACATGTTTGACTTTGGAGGTGACCTACACTCATCCGGAAGCAGTCCTGTGCATCTGAGCGCTTGAGACAGGTGGTTTACCCTCCCTGATCTGTCATGTCCTGTGAAGGGGACACCATGGAAGCCTCACACTGGTCCAGAGGCAGAGAGGCTAGACTCTGGCCTGGCTGGGATGGGGACACGGTGAGCTCAGCAGGTCTCACACAGGCAAGTCCTCCTGGGCTGAGACAGCTTAGGACCTCAGGGTCCAAGACTCAGCTGCAGTGTCACTTGTCTGGGAAGCAGTCCTGTCACCACAGGGCTGTGGACACCTCTGTTAGTGTCCAAGAGATCTTGCATCCAGAAAAGACCTGTTGTCATGTCTGCTTGTTCTGAGGTTTTTGTCACTGGGACTAAAAATTGAGGTTCTTTTTTTTAAAGTGTGTGTGTGTGTGTGTGTGTGTGTGTGTGTGTGTGTGTGTGTGTGTGTGTGTGTAGGCCAGAGGATGAGGTTCAGTGTCCTCGATTTCTCTCCACTTCACTTAATATAGCTTAATCTCTCACTTGAGCCCTGTGTTCACTGATTCAGCTAGTCTGGCTAGTTCATTGGCCCTGGGGATTCCCTGTCTCCACCTTCACAGTGCTGGAATTACTGGCAGTTACCCTCCTGGTTTTTAAAAATATTCTTATTTGATTTATTTACAAGCAGAGAAAGAAAGACAGAGCGAGAACAGACATGCCAGGGCCTCCAGCCGCTGCAAACGAACTCCAGATGCATGTGCCACCTTGTACATTTGACTTTATGTGGGTCCTGGGGAATTGAACCTGGGTCATTAGGCTTTGCAGGCAAGAGCCTTAACCGCTGAGTCATCTCTCCAGGCCCCACCCACCCACCTGGTATTTTACGTGGGGTCTGGGGATCTAAATTCTGGTCCTCACACTTGTATGGTAAGCACTGTATCCACTTGGTATCTCCCCAACCCCTTGGTTCTCTTTAGATCTCCTGGTCAGAGCACCAGTGTCCAGAAGAGAAATTAAATGGATGGTGTTGCTTCTCCTTTAATTGTGTTTGAATTGAGCAGATTTAAAAGCATGTGTTGAATTCCAGGGGCCGGGCATTTCCGTTCAGATTCATCCTGAGAATGTGGGCATGCTTGCGGTGCACATCTGGCCACATCACCTGATCACCTGTCAGGACTCAGCACTGACCACCCAAGAGGCATGGGAGTTTATGCTTTCCTCCTTGTACACACTCAGAGACAGACAGAGCTGGCCCAAGGCCACTCAGCTGACAATAAGAATGCAGCTAAGGGGCTGGAGAGATGGCTCAGTGGTTAAGGTGTTTGCCTGCAAAGCCTACGGACCTGGGTTTGATTCCCCAGTTCCCATGTAAATCCCGATGCACAAAGTGGTGCATGCCTCTGGAGTTTATTTGCAGTGGCTGGAGGCCCTGGTGCACCCATTCTCTCTGTCTCTCTTCTACCTCTCTCTGCTTGCAAATAAATGAGTAAAATTAAAAAAAAAAAAAAAACCAACGCGGTTGTCTTGAACTTGTGACCCAGGTTCTTTCCATGGTCCATTCTATGGGAACAACAACCATGCTTGCAAAGCTGTTGAATGGAATCGAACAATTTGGGGACCTGCCTCCCTGTGGGACGACGGAGCAGAGGGTTTATTTCTGCTCACAGCCCATGGTGGCAGGGAAGGCATATGGTGGCAGGAGGCTGAGGCAGCTTTCAGCCCAGAGTGGAGAACAGGGAGCCCTGAGGGCTGCTGCTCGGCCAGCCCTCTCCTTCTACAGTCCAGGGTCCCAGCCCGTGGAATGGGGCCTCCACAGCTAAGATGGATCTCCCCCCTCCCCGTGAACCTGATCAAGATGATCCCCAGGCGATTCTGGATCCTGTCAAGTTGATGACCCATGGCAGCCATCACCATTCCTTAACTGTTTTAAGATCTTTATTGAATGGGGAGGGGTAACTTTGGGCTGGTTTTATACAAAGACAACAAAATGTCTCTCCCATTTCTGGGTTATGAACCCCCAGTCCCACTCTGCCGAGGCTCTTAGTAAGACCTACTGCTGGCCTCCTGAACCCTAGTACTGAGGAGAGGGAAAAAGGCATGTCGTCCTAAGCCATAGCCATAGGCTGACCATTCAGGGCAAGCAGGGACAAGTGGTCAGCCTGTTGATGGAGCATGCCACAGTGACTCAGCATTTATTCCATCATTCGTTCATTCATTCGCTCACTCATTCCACCAGCGCTTCCGGTGAAGCCTCCAGCTGGCTGGGAACAGGGCTGACTGGCCCAGTCCCTGCAGCTCATGTCATCTGCCCTGCACCTTGGCCTTCCTCACCCAGTGTCCTCAGGTGTCCTCTCACCAGAGATAGGTCCCTATTTAACATGACTTGTTCGAGCTCCAGCACTTAGAAAATGGCAGAGTTCCTGCCAGGCCTGGCTCAGCCTAGGATTTTCAGAGAAGGCCTGGCTTGGGGAACTTGAACTTTTCCTCCACTGAGAATCAACTGCCATCCACATCAGGCAGGAGAGGGGCTGCTGTCCCTCACGAGCCTGGTCCCCTCTCCCTGCTGCTCCATCTCCCTCCTTCCTTCCCCTAGCTTTGCCCTTCAGTGGTAGCAGCTTATTAAGCAGCCAATAACCAACCCATTAAGCCGCAGGCAGGCGAAAGGTGGGCAATCCTCGGAGCCCCAGGCGTCAGCATCGCCTCCTCGCCCTGAGTGCCTCCTCCAAGTGTAAGCACTCTGAGTTCTAGCCTCCAGAATGATTGATTTGAATGTGTGTGGAATAATCGATGTCGTGGGAAGAAAGCCAGTTTCCTGAGCACAACATGCTGTTTGATGGAAAATTGCCCCCTCATGTCAGCCAAGGGACTTCCAATCCGGTGTTAATTTTCTTGACCGGGGGCGGGATAAGGGACCCACGGATTATAGAATACAATTGCAGGTGGGGGTGCCTGCTCAGGAGAACTCGGATGCACCATTAATGCTAATCCTCAATTAATTACTTCACCAGAGTGCAGTGAACAGAGAGAGGATTTCCCATGTAGTCGTTATTTGGGGAATGAAGCCACGTTTTCCCGGCAAACCTTGAAAGACACTGGTCAGTGAGAACGTGACCTTGGGGGACAGTGAGGAGGGCTCTGGTCTCAGGTCTGGCTGGAAGTGGGTGTTTCTGTGGCTCCCTGGACGCGCCACCTGCTGGTCATCTTCTGCATAAACTTGGGCTTCAAGAGCAGCGCAGGCGCAGAAACAACCTTTAGCCTCTGCATCTCCAATGCTTTCAAATTCAGGTGCCCTTCTGAGCCCCCGGGATGCAAAACAATACTTTAGTCCTATGAGATCCTCTTCTAGGACACCCTGCAAACTTCCTCTGTAACACTCAGCACTTTGTACTGTTCGCCCACTGGGTGGTGAGCATCCCCACCTAGAAAGACCACCAGCCCAGAAGGTGCTCAGCTGTGGATGCCTCAGAGGTGCCAGGACAAGGTGGTACCAAACACACACATGGCACATGGTCGTCACAGTCCTCCTGCTGGATCCCCGAAGATTGTGAGAAGGACTCCACTGGATACCCCATCCTAAAGTTAGCAAGGTGCCTCACCTCCGATCACCTAGGAGGAGGGTCTGAAAGGCAGGTGACTTGAGCAGAGGCAGGTAATGAGTACAGGTGTGAGCCCTGCCCACCTGCTTCCTCCTGATGAGTTAGTTGCCAGGGAAATTTCCAGACAATAAGATGCCCAAGGAGACTCTGGCATCACGGTCTCTCAGGAGCCCAGCAGCTCCCTAACTGGTCCTCCCCACTCTTCTTTGCTCTGAGTCTGTGAGATCAGACCAGCATCCTCAGTGCATGTAATGCTGCATTCTCCCCTTGCTTAACTGAAAATCGCCAGTACTGCTCATACCCGAAGTAGGGACCTTGGCATCAGGAAGAAGGCCCAACCATCAGTGTGTTCCAGACAGCTATCCATTGACCATTTTGATCTCTGCTCGACTCAAGAGCCACCCAGGCATGCCTCGGTCTTTCCAGGCCTGGGAGAGCATCCCTTCCTGCTTGTGGGAGGGAGAGTCACGAGGGCCAAGGTGGGGAGCTTACTCATGGTAGCTTCTCCAGCATCCAGGACATCTGTGCAGACATGAGGACACAGGAAACTTTCAGACAGTTTGTCACCAGCCATTCCCCTCATCTTGAAGTAACTGGAGTCTGGCTCAGGGTAGCGTAGTCCCAAGTTAGTCCCCAGTCAAAGCCACCTGAAGAGAGCCTGTTTGCTTTACCTCGCTGATTAAACCACACTTCTATTCATCCAGTGATGGCCAGTAAACACTTTGTGATTGTCATGGTTTGATCCAGGTGTCCCCCACAAACAATTGAATGTGTTCTGATAGATCGATCCTCAGCTGATGGCAGTTGGGGTTTTACAACCTCGCTGGAGCTGTGTTGTCGGGGGCGGGCTTATGGGGTTATAAGCCAGCTTCCCCTTGCCAGTGTTTGGCACACCTTCCTGCCGCTGTTTGCAGTGCTGTGGCGGAGGTGATGTCCAGCCCTCTGCTCATGCCATCGTTTTCCCTGCCTGGATGGAGTCTCCCCTCGAGTCCGTAAGCCAAATAAACCCATTCCTCCACAAGCTGCTTTTGCTCGGGTTCTTTCTGCACAGCAACTAGAAAGCTGACCGCAACAGTGATGGTTTGTATTGATTGTCAAGTTTACAAGAACTAGAGTCACTCATGAAACGAGCCTCTGGACATGCCTGTGAGGGATTCTCTGAATTGAGGTGGGAAGACCCACCTTACCTGTGGGTAGAACCTTTCCATGGGCTGGGGTCCTGGAGTGTATAAAACACTCCCTGGGCTGGCTGAGCAGCAGACTCATCAGTCTCTGCTTCCTCACTGTGGACTGAACGTGACCTCAAGCTCCTGTCCCCACGTTTGCCCCGCCATGATGGACTGTAAGCTCCGACTGCAAGCTGAAAGAAACCTTTCCTTACTTAAGCCGGTCCTCATCAGATCTTTGGTCACAGCAACGAGAAAGTACTAGCCTCATGTTGAACCAGTAAACAAGCTGAACAAATAAAGAAATCTCTGATACTAGCTCCTAGTCATATTAAACCCACCATGGTTTTAAAAATTCATGAGGGCCATGTTTCCCAGTATGAGAACAAACCACACTGTGAAATTGGCATGAATTTTCTATTAAAGAGTTTCCATGGATTAATCTTCCCAAAGGATAGCTTTTTTGGTTTATTGCTGTGTGTTGCAATTTTTCATGATCATACAGTGTTGACAGTAGTTTGGTGACAGATATCGATAAAGCACAATGTCACCCCAGAACTCTCCTGCTTAGAGTGGAACCTTAGCCCGTTGGCACCCGGCAGGCTGGGCCCAGGGAGGGAAAGAGTGTGCCTTACTCTTATCACTGGAGGGGGGGCATGGAGCCATCCTGCAGAATTCAGTCTGTGCAGCCAGGTTCCTAAGAGAGGAGCTGCTGGAATCATCTAGAAGTAGAGGGAAATTCTATTTTCACTTATTTCATTATTTGTTTATTGTTTCTTTTTTATGGTGGTAGGGGTTGAACCCTGAGCCTTACCCATACTAGGCAAATGACCTACCACAGAACTGCACCCCTCACCCCAGCCTAAGAGTCCTATGTTGGACACCATGCGGGGCCAGTGGCAGGGAGGAGGTGACAGAGGTCAGCGTTAGGGGACAGGACTGTCTAGGGGTAAGGAAGCCAGTCTCCTCTAGACAATGAATTTGCCAGCACCCTCACCTTGGACTTGAACTAGAACTCTGAGAGATGGCTAGTGTTTCTCTGACATCAAGTCCAAGGGTGTTTTGCCCCTGGTGTCAGTGGACCAAGCATGTTAAAAAGCAGGGCATGGTGACTTTTGTTCACTTTAGACCCAGCAGGTGTTTGTTATAGTTGAATAACTGAGTGTGAATGAGCAGGGACAATGAGGGACCCGGAAGAGATCGAGCTGTCAGAGGTCACCTCTGGAGCCCACCTGCCAGGCCTGAGAACACTGCCTCCTGCTCTTGGTACTGACCATCAAGAGGGCAAGGAGGGGCACACCCCACCCCCCACAGCTTGTCCAGCACCCAGGAAAATGCATGTGTGAGCGAATGAAGACATGGGAACTGACTTACCTGTGAGTAGAATGGCCTAGAGTGTCACTGTCCCTTCTGAGTGTGTCTGAGTGTGTGGTGGTCTCTCTGGGTGGAGATCATCTTGACAGCAGATGAGAATCCTGGCTCCTCCCTCCCAGATGGCCCAGCGTGAAACGAGTGAGGGACAGTGAGGTGAAACTGTTCAGCCCATCGTGGTGGTCCTGAGATGCCATCTGCATTCTTACCTAAAAACATCTGGGCTCAGCTGCCCTGGCATCCACAAGTTGGCCAACAAGGCGTTGGATGTACCACCCTCATCCTGTGAGCAGTGTTCCAGGGCTTGGGCAGGCCGGGACCCCACCACCTCTCAGAGGCCACAGGAGTGGTGTGCACGGTCACATGGCCATTGTGCCCAGAGAGGGTCTAAAACAGCTGATCTGAGTTACAAATAGGAAAATTGCTTTTCTTAGCTTCAATTTGGGGTCAGATTTTCTCACCAAATAACCAGAGGAACAGTTATAAATAATTCATGCACATTGTTTGGCCCAATTAACACTGTTCACATGACGGGCAATTCTGTGAAGTCGGTTTCTTCTTGAGGGACATTGACGTACCTCTGTTGGGCTAGGCCAGGCTTCTCTGCCCTAATTAGATATTTACACAAGAGGCCCGAATGAGGAGGGGGGATTTATTTTTAATAAAAAGAAAGATTAAAACCTGTGCATCTGCAGCATATTAAGGAAGATCCAACCAAATTAAAATCCTTCCATAACTTGGCGTGGTGCAGGTCTGGAATTGAGGTGTCGTGCTTGGTGTCAGGTGAGAAGAATCTCGCTTCCCCTCTGTCCTTACACCAACTGCCAGTGCCTGTGGGAGGTCCTTCAAGGGTGACAGTTGAGAGCCATGTGTCCTCTGTCTTCTGAGAGCCACTCTAAGCCCAGCCTGGGTGGCCAGTGGCCTCCTACGGAGTGACAGCCATGGGCTGTGAGGAAGGAGGCAGTTAGGGGTGACATGCCTGGAAATGGGGTGGAGTTGGGCCATTCTGGGTCACACAGGCCACACGTGGAGTCCTCATGAAAAGCTAGATATCCACACTTGGATGTGGGTATTGTGAGCTTTCAAATATTTCAACTTTAAAACTTTCGAATTCTAAGTGTATACCTCTTTTTGTTGTTTTCTTGTTTTGGTTCACATTTTTTGCAGGTGTGTATATGTGTGTGTGATGTGCACACGTGTATGTGTGCATGTTTGTGGGGGCACATTTGTAAGTGTGTGTACATGTATGTGCACATGTAAGAGCCCTGGGTCTTTCTTACATTTCATTTGATTGATTGAGAAGCCTCAGTTGAACCCAGAACTCTCCACTTCAAGTAGTCTAGCTAACGATCTTGTCCCAGGGATTACAGGTGAACCACCACACTTGATTGACATTTGCATGTGCACAGGGGATCCAAAGCCATGTCCTCCTGCTGGTCCAGCAAACAAGCATCTCCTCAGCCCAGCATGCACTGCGCACTGTGTGGGTAGCAACTCCACAGGCAGGCATGGACATCACATACAGAAAAACACTTGCCACAGGAAGACATGCACAGGAGTGCTTCTAGATGCCTCGTTCATAGGAGCAAACGAAATTGGAGACGGTGCGTGCGTGCATCAAAGAGCAAGGGGGAAGCAGATTGCAGTGCTGGCGTGCAAAGGAACCAAGTACCTCAGCCTCTCTGAGCTGTCCGGCCCCGAGAGCTGAAGATGCAGACACCAGAGAGCTGTCTGGCTTTTCACCAGCAAGTTCAAGCACAGCCCAGGCTAATCCTCACTGGAGACAGAATTCACTCTTGTTATTTCCTGGGCTTGGGGAAAGGGAAAGAAGGAAGGTCCTTGGGAATGGCAGTGCCCTGAGAGTACAGGTTAGAAGGGAGGTACACATTCGCCAGGGGCCATCAGATCTTAGGTTGAAGATCTGGGCATCTTACCCTCTGTAATTCCTGAAGAAAAGAAAGGATTGTAGAGCAGTGCTGGGCAAAGCCAGTGTCTGGGTCCTGTCTGGCCTGCAGTCTCTGAGGTGTGACTTGTGCACCATGGCGAATCCTTATTCTTAACCCAGGCAGACAAAAAGTTGTTACCACCCAGGGACCCCGGGAATACACTGGTTTGAATTCATTGCCATCTTGTCACCAGCAGACCAACGTGAGAGTGGTACACCAGCTGGGTCTCCTCTTCCTGATGAGGAGAATGGATGCAGCCATGCTGGCTGGAGCCCATATCTATGCCAGGCTCAGCATTCAGGGGACCACATCTCCATCTCCCCCTTAGCTCTGGAAGGACTTAATACATGAGGGTAATGCTCATTCGAGAAAATACAAGACAAACCTATGTATGCACATATGTTGAGCACCAACTGTATGCCAGTCTGATAATGTGTCCCAGAGGCTCAGGCAAGTCCTCTGCACAGTATGGACCAGACAGAAGAGTGCTGATTCGGTGTCATTTAGGTGCTAGGAACAGAGTGCCTGGGTCTCTGGGGGCACGGGCTAGAGGGTGGAGGGTCAGATGGACTTTCCTAGTAGAGCAAGTTTTAGCAGACATGATTTTTGTTAGAATTTTGTGGTCCCCTTAAGAGCCCTTGCTGCTGGAGTAGAGACAATCTTGAGTTATAGCGTCATCCAGAGCCTTCCTACAGTGGAGGCAGATAGAACAGCTCCTCCCCCTTAGGAACCTTGAAGGATGGTGGGGGGAATATATATATTATGTAATATTTATAATATATAAATATAATAGGATAAAATATATCTTCTCTCCTGATGGCAAGTATGACACCTCAATTCCAGACCTGCACCACACATCATATATAATATATATATTAGTATATTAGTGTATATATTATAATATATATTATTTTATATATAATAATAAATATTTTATACATTTATATACACACAAATATATTAGGGTATAGTCTTTTATCCCCTCATAGAGACCTTTATCTCCCACTCCCCTATGGCTCTATGATACAGTCTATGGCCAGACACACCTCCCCTCCCCTCCTAAAATTCATAACACAGACTTCTCATTTTATTCCTTAGATTTGTAGCTCTGTCTCCTTCCGTCTTCCCTCCTGTGCCCCCTCTTCTCTCTCTCTCTCTCTTTCTCTTCCCCTACCAGCCTACTATACCTCCTGTAGTATGGTGCTGTAACTCCTAATAGATCCAGTTCTCAAAGGGCAGTTGTCACACACTGTGGCTAAGGACCCGAGTTTGGTTCCTCAGGACCCATGTAATTTCAGATGAACAAAGGATGCATGCATCTGGAGTCTGTCTGCAGGGGCTGGAGGCCCTAGTTTAACCATGTCTCTGTGTTCAAGGTATTTGGGATTGGAAAACTGAACTTTCTCTCCCATTTTGGTCATACATGATCCCCCCTTCATTGATCTTTCGTGATT
>PVHP010018190.1:0-33503 GCA_004024765.1 Zapus hudsonius | reverse complement strand
GAACTCTTGGGGTACTCACCAAGACTAGCTATGTTTCTTTGTCAAGGACAAATTGAATTTTTGGGATGGAAATTGTTTACTGGTATTGATTTTCTAGGGTGAGGTTTGCATATCTAAAAGCATTGTGAGTTTTAAGGAGATGGGTCTATTTGTTTATGCTAATACTACCAGGTGGTCATCATTGGACTTCAGTCATTGTCGCTTCTATCCTCCTATTAGGTAAATAGGTTGATATAATTTCTGTTATGGATAAAACACAATTGTCTTATAAGAATCATTACTATATATCAGGTTAATTAAGGCCTAATTTTAAGCTAACATTGGTTGTCACATGTTTTCTCTTTCAAAATCAGATTGATATTAGAATTCAGCTGTTCTGATTTAACAGGACAGGACTCTGCTTCATTGTGGATGATCACAGAGTCTCCATCTAAGATATTATTTCAACAATTGTCTTATTTTGTGTATTTAAACTAACTCTTTAAGACATTCCCTACTCCAGGGTACAAGTTCAGAGGAAAAGTATTTCAGCCTCTACACTGAGTTTCCAAACCCTCCTGAATAATTGGTATGTTTTCAAACATAGATACTGTCTTTCTAGACTGCTCTGGATCTAGTGACTTCCAGCCATACAGGAACCATCTCAGACCATATCAGATGCTATGATGCCATTCAGTGAACAATTCTGGGGATGTATCTGAGTTTCCACAGTGGAGAGCAACCTGACGGACACCCTATATGGAACACTCCCCACGTCTGGGGGAGTCACCCTACCTCCTGCCTCACAATGTGAGACAGGACAAAATCTTGGCAATGTGTAATATGGCTAATGGGTCTCTCTCTTGGGCCTTAGATAGGGACCCTCCCCTCTCTGAGGAATACCCCCAGTTGCCTTAACTTCGTGTCCTATTCAGCAGGAAAAAGACAAGAGAGAGAGATTCCTTCGTCCCATGTCCCAACAGCAATTGGGGTATCCTCAAGAGAGGGGGGAATTATATAAATTTAGGAGTGAGACCCCCACAAAGGTTGCCAAGGACCTGGGAGATTTGGCTATGTCTTTGCCATTGGGGAGACCTGCCCCACATGAATAATCGCTTGCGGATGGTACCCGCAAAGCAAGATATTTGTGCTTCCTTACAGGAAGGTGGGGACTCTTGAGGATGCAAGCTGCCTCCCATGTCTTCTAAAGGTCCAGAGTGCAGTTATCTCTACAAACGACAGGACTTGAAGCAGCTGCTCCCAAATCTATGCAGCCAGAATGACGCCCTGCCCCCACAGAAGCCGCTGCTACAGCTAAATGGCACCCCAGAAATCGAACTGGGGGCATATTGAAGAAGAACTCCGGCGTGCGATGGTCCTGATTAACTCGATGCACATGGACCTTAGCCTGGCAAATGGACTGACCCCTTGGATTGCTTCTACTTTCTCTCTGTTTGAGGAGTGGGTGGAAATAGGGATGTTTTTGCATGCTGCCTGGGAGGATGCGTGTTTTGCCTATGGTTGGTCTGTCGCCTGCGTGCCCAAACCAGAAGGGACAAGGTAGTGATATCGTAAGCATTGGCCGCGTTGGAGTGTGGCTCTTCCCCTCAAATTTGGCTTTCTGCCTTAAAGAGCAATTGACCTATTCGGCCTTTGCACCCTCAGGGACTCAATTGACCATTGCACGAGGTAAGGCGAATGGAGTCACTTTGGCCTCGACGCTGCCTTTGCACCTCCGAGGGTTTTGTCCCATTGCACCGGAGAAGGAGTGTCCATTTGGCCCTAGGCCTCCCCCCATGTATGGCTTAAAATGCTGGATCCATAGTTAGAGACGGGTAAGATCCATGGAAAAACATATCAACCTAAGATAGGGTTCTGACGCTTGGAGGTCAGAAATCCAATGACGGGTAAGAATGTAATTTGCCATGGACAACCTAAGACAGACACGATCCTGAGCCATTTTAAATAAAAGAAAAGGGGGAACTGCAGGGAGCCGGGACGATCGCCATGGGTGGCGCCCACTACCTTGCAGCTAAGTGGTAAACAACTCCTTATTAGGCAATGCTTGGATGGAAGACTACTTTACTAGCTAAAAGGTCAAGGGAAGACTACTTTACTAGCTGAAAGGTCAAGGGAAGACTACTTTATTAGCAAGGAGGTCACAAGCTTTTGCGCATGCTTGATCCTAGCCAATCCCGTGGCATCTGGAGGTGGCAAGCAGGATCCAGCCAATCATGGGACGATCCGTGTCCTTTTCCCTATAAAAGCAGCTGCTTCTTAGCGCTCGGGGCCCCTCGCTTCCTGACCCCCCTTCAATCAAAATGCTCTCCATTAAAGTGTGATTTGAGAAGGATCTTCGAGTGGTGGTGGTTCTTCCTCACTGGTCGAGGAGTGCGCCGCAACAAGAAATCATATTTAGCTTAATATAGCTACTGATAGCTACATAGAGAAGTGCTCTAAGTGCACACAGGTTAGCAAATGTACATGATTCCGTAATTGGTCTATGAAAGTGCCTAAAAGAAATGTGATGTGCATACTTAACACAGAGACCCTGATGTCTATTACTATTCTCCAATAAAAGAATCCATAATGGGTAGGGAGATAACTCAGTGGATAAAGAGCCAAGCAAGCACAAGAACCTGAGTTCAGATCCCAAGAAGTCACATATAAGCTGGGTTTAGAGATTCAGGACCGTTATCCATGTGCAGGAGTATTCCAAGGCTTCCTGTCTAGCTTGACTAGCCAAAGAAGTGAACTGTAGCTTCAGTGAGAAATCTTGTCTCTGATATTCACATCTGGTCTCTATAGGAACAATCATACCTACATACCCACATAAATACACACACAAACCACATACACACACACACACACACACACACACACACACACACACACACACACATACACGGCTTCTCTAAGAAATAGCTGGCTATAGAATTGGGGTAGGAATGTGTAGCCAGAGTATCTAGTAGTGCCAGGAAGTAAGAAGTGGTAACATTAACACATTTATGGAGAACGACAGACAATAAGCCACAGGAGACATAATTTGAACAATAGAATAAATAAAGAAGGATTGGGTTATAACCCAAAGTATAGAAGATATATGCTTGAGTCCATATTGACCTAAATTATTTTTAAAAAGTAATAAACAGGGGAGACAACAATTCTCCCATGCATAAGAATTCCAATAATTTATTTAGCACTCTGCCATAAGGATGATGGTGAATAATTGTCCATTCTTTATTCCAGGGTGGTGCATAATGGCTTCCTTCCAAGTACAGTATTGAAAGTGTGTCAGGAGGAGCTGCTTACGGTAAGGAAGCTGGACAAGGAATCCAGGACAGCAAGAGTGAAAAGAGAAAATTGCAGTTGTACTTGATATTCTACCCAAATGGAAAATTATCTCTGCCACCTTTCTTCCCCGACCCATAACCTCAAGACCAAAAAGCATGCCGTTTTAGGCTCAGTATGTAAAATTGTTTACCAGAACTCCTCACAAATATCAAGACCATCAAAGACTAAATGAAATCTAAGAAATATTCATAGATAGGAAATCTAAGAAGACGTGACCATTGTCAGGTGGGAGGGAGTCTGGAGCAGACAAGGATGTGAGGGAAAAACCAAAGAATTGAAAACATGAAATTTGTGGCATTCAGCATCAACAAAGGCTCATTGTTGTAGATAGTCCATTTACAAATGAGAGATGTTAACAATATCAAAAATGAGGGGGTGGAATGATGATTTTTCTGTATAGCCTCTAAATTTTCCTATAAAGTTAAAAGTGTTGTAAAAAAATCTCATTTTTAGCAGGAAAATCAAAGCAAATTTGGAAGACTTTCCTAAAGATCCTTGCATAGGAGGGAAGATTCTGCCACCTCTGATGAGAGCTACCTTAAAAGAACTTTACCCCAGTATATAGTTTATGTGGGTAAGAATTATGTCTTGTCTTTGAATAAGTTCTTGATCTCCAATAAATACAATCTTGTGATTATTTATTTAATTGGTCATTAATAAATAGACATCAGTTGTATTTCTAGTTAAGAAAAACACCACTATATTCCTGTAGACACCACTGCTCCAAGTTTCTCAGTGTAGTTTAATATTGTCAGTTGTTTCTACATGGAAATTCACTTAGGTATTTCTCATATATACTTCTCACATATTAAATTTTACATTTTATATAAACATACAAGGAACTACTAAAAATTGACTGTGATATAGTTTTTCAAATATATATTTATTTATATATGCAAAAGAATATTTACTATAGATCTAAAATCACCCTTCAAGGACTCTTACAGAGCCTCCCTTCACCCAATAAAGGAATGTATATGTAGGGTCCACCCAAATAATTTCTCTGTCTCAAGATTTTTAACTCAATCTTATGTGTAATATCATATTTCTCAAGTAAGGGGATTTATAGCTTACAGAGATTCTGTTGTGGATGCAGTTTTAAACATTATTGTAATCAGTCTATTGCAACAAAAGTTCTAGAATTACCTCTGTACTTTCTCTAGCTAATAAAATTATAATATCTGTGAGAATATTAAAATCTTTATTTTTCTCTATCCTTTATTCCAAATTTTATTCCTTTTTCTCTACCTAAAATCATTTTTTAATTAATATCTTTATTATGAATAAGTATATACATTGTATGAGCAACTCTTATGAAGGTGTCTCTGTTTCCCTCCTCTCTGTCCCCTACCCACTGGGGTTCTTCCTCAGGTGCACACACTGGGTCTGTCCATAGGTTATGGGGATATGAACTGCACCAGAGGGAGCCAGTTTTTTTTTTCTTCCCCCTTTGTGCGTTGTTGCTGAGGGGGAAATGTCTCTCGATATTCAACCCCACCATGGCTCTTACAATCTTTCCACCTCCTCTTCTGCTCAGTTAGCTGAGTCATAGTGGGTTAGCTTTAAGTCTGCTTTATTGTTCAGAACTTATATGTTTCTGGACTTCTGCTTTGGGTTGCATTGGGTATTGTTGGTGTCTGTCTCCCTTGACCTTTCAAGGGGTATTTAATTTGCTGTGGTGATTGGTTGCCCGTTTATCTCATCACTTTCTCATAGGTTTCATTTGGGTCCTGTGTAATAGGCCAGGGATGGTTCATCTCCTGCCAGAATGTTAGTCCTCATCTCTTGTCTTGGTGAAATTGAGTTGTCCCGGGCTCTCTCACTGCCTTCTGAAACATACAAACAGAATCTCCAACGGAGTGAGATCAGTAAATCAGTTAAATGAGACAACATTGCTATTTTGGCAAGATTCTAATGTATGTAGCTTCTCTGTAGCTCTCTGGTAGTGGGAATTTCCCCTAGGAGCGTGGGCATGGGCCTCATTTTTTAATATCTTTATTATGATAAGAATATGCATTGTATTATCAAATCTTACGAATGCATCCCTGTTTCCCTCCTCTCTGTCCCTTACCCACTGGGTAAGGGTGCACATACTGGATCTGTTTTTACAAGATGTATGTTCAATCTTTTAAACATACAATAGATAAAATCAATAACCAATTATCCTCCAAGTGCTCCCTCCCATATAAATCAATGTTGTCCATTTGATTATAATCACAGTCTGTTATGTTGCAAAATTACACCCATATCTTTCTCTCCAGTAGATCTAATAATGGATTTTATCAGTAAATAATTTTTCAATTTTGTGATCTTAAATTTGCATTACATTAAGACTCCTAGCTTTAAAAATTATATACCAAAGACTACAAAATATGTCCATATTTGCTCCTCATGTTTCTCCTAAATTCAAGCCAGTAATACGGCCGTCTGGACAACATCTCTCTTTAATTGTTCAATCCAGGCCTCCAATTCAACATTCAAGAAGACAGATGTCACTCTGTCCTCTATGGCTTGCCCGTGGCTTTGCCTCTGACTCATCTCCTACAGATTTTCCACTTGCATCCTGGAGATACAGCTTCCTTTTCTTTCTCAGATGGAGGCATCTTGTATTTTAGTATTTTCTGCTGGAAAATCTCTTCTCAGAGCATAATGGATCAATACCTTGTTTTAATTAATCAACTACTTGAACACCACCTGCCCCAGGAGGCCTTCTGGATGCCCCACTGCTAAACCAGCGGCCTCTCTCAACTCTGTATTCCCTTCCTGCCACCTTTCTAGTTCTGCTCATATGGAGTTTAAATGTCAAGGAGGCAGGAATTTTGCCTCAGATATATTTGGTTTGGGACATCAAAATACATACATGCTTTGTTGAATAAAAACCACAATGGGCAGTAACATGTTTTTTCATGCTATCATCTGTGTGTCTCTAAACTTAAACAAATGTTAGTCAGCAGCTCCTGACCAAAAACAAAGCCAGTTCTTTTCTCTTAGGGAACCAGAAGCTTGCTTAAACCAGTTCACACTGTACTCTATCCAGTTGGCTATTCTTTTTCATGTATTCTTTTTCAGCATCAGTACTGAATTATCACTCCTCTATCCAATTTCTTTTAAAATCAGTTCACATCTATCTTGCACCTGAAGAACAAACAATGTGATGCAGCTTTTTTCAATATAGATAATTCCCAATTCCATACTTGATTCGTATTTTCTTTCTCCATCAACTCCAAACTCCCCCAAACTGGACAAATATATTGTATCTCTTTTCTACAAATTGAAACAGATGGTTTCAAAGTTTCAGGAAAACTTAGGAAAGTTTCTAGACTCGGGAGGGCCTGTCCCTGAGGTTATAGTCAGTAAACATCTGCAGGGCCAGGGGAGACTTTCAGTGGAGCCACCAGCAAGATGAGTAGGGAGCTCCAAGGATGCAGCTTTATTTACTCAGCCAGATGTTGGCAGGGAAGGGCTTTCAAGGAGTCCGCTGCCAGGAGTTACTATGTTTAGGTAAGTAACCCCAATAAACTTGGTATACCAAAATTAGGTGGTATTGGTTCTTTGGTATTTCATTAGTACAATCTTTAGAATGGAAAAAAAAAGTCAGTTCATGTCTCCCCAAGAAATATTCCTTATTTCCTGCTTTTCTGACTTTTCCTTAATAGCTGAATTATTCAATAGTTGACTTAAATTCGGCCTCACCACATAGAATATCATCATTAAAAACAGGCTGGGGAGAGGCATCATTGGTAGAACTCTGAAAGTTCAGTCCCTCTCAGGTCTTCAAGCTCAAGCAGCAAGTGCTGTTCTACCAATGAGGCCTGTAAAACCCACATCAAAAGCAGGGTATTGCCACACATGTCTGCAACCAAGCAAGTCCTGATAGGGGTGGACAATGGGGACTCACTGGGCTTGCTGACCGGAAGTGCCAGCTCCATGTTCAGTATCTCCATCTCCAGGAAATATATAGATAGAGGAGGACACCTGTTTTGGGGACATTTTGGTAGATTATTTTCACAAACAATAAACAGCAAATATGCTGATGAAGAGAACAGGAAAACACAGTTTTTGGTCAAGCCTGCCCTATAAGAGTCTGGATTGAAATGACTCAAGATGTTGACAGAGTGCTTTTATTCAGATAAGCAGATTCCAGTCACAGAAGTAATTATGGGTAAGGAACAAAGCAGATTGAAGTAGGGCCATTCACATCCCATATATAAGAAGCAACTCAGGTTTCTATATTTATGTTAATTTACATGGATGACTTTTGGATGGATAGTTGAATAAGTTGAATTATAGTTTCTCTCCTTATTAGCTGGGTCCAGATATAGCAACATTACCATATGTGGCATATTTTGGACCACTTGTGGACAAAGTCTCTCAAAGACTTTCTGTAAACTCTGTTGAGAATGTTACTTGACCTCATGACTTCAAGTATCATAATTTTGAAACTGCCTCTAGAGTCTTTATCTCTTCATTCTTTCCTGGGATTCAGTCATATATCTCCAACATAGAGTACATTTCAAACATGAGAAAATTAATTGCCTTTTTCCCCAAATCTTGATTACACTTATGAAAATGCTGTTAGTATTATTTGAGGAAGTAATAGTTCTTATAGCCTAAGAGGAGCCCTTATGTTGTCTTAAACTCTCACTGCTCAACTCTAAATTTTCACTTCAGTTATTTATATCTTTTCTTCATAAGTTTTTCTAATTTCCCACATCATCACACCAGACCTAGTCTTATATGTGGGCTGCCAAAGATGTCTCCTATCTGGTATTTTTTTTACACTTTCTTCCCTTTTCAACTAAATTTCTACTCTACCTCCACATTGATCTTTCAACATCACAGTCCTTATCTTGTCACACAAATTGTCAATGGCTTGCCAATGTGTGCAAAATAAATTATCGATTTTATACCAAATTATAGGAAAAAACACTTCTTTTTTCTAGTTGCAATGTATGCTGCCTTCTTTAATGTACATTTCTAATTGCAAAATAAGTGCATTCCATAGCATGGTGGCCTTCATAAAAAAATTTTTAGAACCTGAGATGACCTTATGAGGAAATACCACTGAGGGGCTTTGTAGATATGACTAAACATGAATTTTGGGTAAAGGTATTTAAGGTGAAGCTGGTATCCCAACACGGAAAGAGAAGTGGAAACTACACAGCAAAGAAATCCAGATGAAGAGGACACATTATCCAAGATTAGCAATCTCAGGAGCCCCCAGCATCTGGAAGTGGAAACATGCTCCTGGAAGCTTGTGTCCTCAAGGAAGGGAGGATGGCCCAGCTGTCAAATTATGTCCCAAGGCATGTGAGAAAATAAGTTTCTGAGTTTGTGGAAGTGAATTGTAGCATTTCTGCTGAACACCCACCAAGTGTTTCTGGAGACATTGTTCTTGCATATGGTGGGCTGGGTGGCTTCCCTTCTACAGATGCTCCCTGCACTTTTCCACCAATGAAAACCAGATGAACCTTTTAAGCATGTGTAATGTAAGAAGCGTTTTTATACATTTTTTTCCATTTAGTAGCTTCTCTACATTTTTTATTGCAACGATAAAATAGGTTTGGTTATGTGTACAGATACAAAGGCTAGATGAGTATGCACGCTAGATGATCAGAAATACTCACAGAAGCAATCTGTGCTCTTAATAGTTTCAGAAACCTCAGTGACAATGCTAAAAACATACATCCTCCATGAATTCTTTCCTGATCAACTGACTGGATGTATTTTGTGATTTCCTATTGCTACTGTGGCATGAAACACAGCATTATATATCTATCTATCTATCTATCTATCTATATATATATATATATATATATATATATATATATATGTGTGTGTGTGTGTATATTTATATACATTTTATTTACCCAGATATAAGAAGCCTAAAAGAAGTGTGAATATGTTATACACACTATACATGTATATTCTTACACCCAGGCTTGTGTCACAATGCATTTATTCATTCAAAACAAGCAAGCCTTTGAATGAATATCACTCGTAAAAGATAACCAAATGTTCATGTTTAACACGAGTTAAACATAGTATGAATCCATTTCTCTAAGAGTCTTTAAAAATGACAAAGAGATCCACCTTAACATTTCTACATTACTAATATATTATTGTCTCTCCTATTTGTTTTCTCTTTAACTAATGTAGAATTTTTTCAAAAATGTGTTCAAATCAATTTGTTATAGTAAATCCCATAACAATTTCCATATAGAAGAAATAAAAATAATTAAATATGGCAAACATGGGGATCTTTCCAGTTAGTTCTACATACAACTAATGAAGTGGATATGTTCTTTTAATGTGATTTGTTATTTGGTTTTATTTGCAAATGTAAATATGAAAAAGACTAGAAGTTCAATGATTTAGGAAAACCAAATCAAGATGCTAAATATGGTGACTTATTTACTCTGAGTGGGGAAAGGAAAGAATGACTCATCTCCCTTTTTTTCTCTTTCTGGGCTCAGTAAAACTTTCAAAGAAAAATTAGTGTGAAACACAACATCAAACATTATTTTCTGAATTCTACAGAAAGGGCCTATTTCATTTATAATTTACAATGAATAAAATCCTAAAGGAGATAACATTGTACCAGTTCTAAGAGATGCATTGGTAAACCTTCATATAAAATAAACAGAATGCTTATTTTTTTTCTTTGCAAGAATAAAGAATATAAAGGAAATGCATTAACAACTATAACTTGAAAGATTATTCATGATCAGGACAAGTTACCCCACCTGAGGAGTTATGAGAAGTATAAAGTTAATGATTAACCAGACCAAGTTCAATTCCTTATCAATGATCAAGAAAATTTTTAATGGAAGTAAAGAGGAACCCCAGTGTTGTAAGTGAGCAGACATTAGCCGGCTTGGAGGTCACTGGGGTCAGACCTCATTTCATGTTTCACTGGAAGCTTTATGAAAAGAAACATAAGAATAGACCTTGCATAGGATTTAAAATGTCTTATGAAAGGAGAAACACTTTTTGACCAGAGGACCAAAATCCTCTAACCCTGCATAAAGACTATAAATTACCTCCATTAAGAATTCAATGTAGCCTGCCAGTCACTCGCCTGTCAAGAGACCACCTCTCACCTAAAGACATACTATGAGATGGGAGGAACATTTAAGAAATAATGTTTGATAACCCTCAGAAGTCCCTCTCTTCATATAGTTGTTCACAGACCCTCACTGCTAAGCCTGCCTGCTCTTCCCAGTTCTAACTCAGAAATCACAACTTCTTCTTTCCCTTCCTTCTTTTTCTTTTTAAGATGCTAGCCAAAGTCCCACACATACTTGCTCTGACAATCTAGGGTTTGTTTTCCACATCTTGGTCAAAAATCTCCTTTGTCTGGTTCATTCCTCAAAGGCTGTATCTCTAATTTTTCATGGTCATGAGACAAACACAATAGTATGAGATCAGCAATAGGAGAAAGAGTGATTAAAGTCATAAGAAAGTGATCACATCCTTATGTGTTAGTTAGGAATGGTTTTAGTTATAACTCACATGAAAATAACAATACCCGAAGTAAAGTTTCCATGTATCATAAAGTCTGAGAGTCATCAACTATGAGTGATGGCTCCTCAATCCAGAAGTACCCAGCATTCTTGTGATTCTCTCGGCCTTTCTGTGCATTTCATCCCAGAGAATCAGAAGCTCCACTTACCTGCCTAAAGAAGCCCAAGCTAAGATTGCATCCAGTCCTTCAGGAAAGCAAATGACTTTAAGGAAGCTCCACCCAGGTTGTTTCCTCTGGTCCTTTATTCCTCAAGCATGGACAGGTCTGAGGAGGCCATATAGTGTTGTTTCAGGAAACTTTTCCTTGGAGTGACCAAATCCACTCTTCTCCCCAGAGAGGGCACAGACAATAAAACAGAGGATGATTATAGTGGGTGTTATTGAAATCTAAAATCAAATTTTATAATATTCTTAAAGAGATCTAAGGATAAATGGTTGAATATTTCAATAACTTAGGAGCACTTGCACAATTAAAGCATTTTCAAGGAGCTGTTCATCATTACATTGTTTTAGTTCTATTTGGAATTACTCCTAGGCCATTCAGATAACTCAATCATGTCTAACACATAGACTTGATCCAGCTGTTATGCTAATTCCCTGTTCTTATTAACTAAAGTAACATATTTCTAAACTCATCAGTCTTTTAAGTTATTTGCTTATATGTTCACTGTACTTCTTTGTTAATAGAATAAAACTTCCATGAGAGGATGGAATGCTTTGCCTAACAATCTATCTTTTGTATTTAGAACTCAATGTTGCCAATAGCTCAAGTACAATAAATGCTAAAATCATGCTGATATAAAGTACAAGCATATATGTAGATCATCTGCATTAATAACTAGTGAATTTATATATCAGTCATCTATTTAATTTAAAGAATTTAGGCACAAACTTAATAAACAGCTGTAAAATTTCCATTTTGTTGCAATAAGCTAATGTGCAAAAATGTCAAACTACTATAATACCTCAGATAGTCAAAGCGTCACAGAATGAAAGATCTGCAAATACTCTAGGCTAAATTATAAGACAACAGTTAATTAGCTAGGAGTACCCTACCTGCAGGAAAATAATGCACAAAGATTCATAACAGAGAATTTTGCCAGCACAAGTACCTAGACATGTTATATAGATTATAATCTTAGAGGCCTGAGTGGCCTTAAAGAGGATCAGGTAGTCCTGGAAAACATTTATGTGAAATATGTATGTCTAGCCCCCACTATAGAGGATGAGATTTGTGTAGCCCTCACTGAGGTGGTGTTGTAGTCAGCCACACGTCGTTGGGATGAATCTCCAAATCAGGCACAGTTTATGGGAGGAAACGATTTATTCAAGCTACAGATCCAGGGGAAGTCCCACTAAAATGAAAGAGGCTGGTCCTCTTTCACAGGTCCAAGCAGATAGAGAAACCCATCACCAACACCACACACAAAAAGTAGCAAACAGGCAGGAAGGCAAAGGAGAGAATCTCTTCCCCTTTATATAGGCTTACGGTGGAGTCTTGCAGCCCTACCCCAGACTTAATGGCTTCCTGAGTCTCTGGAATTTCCTTCCTGCACTGCCCACACAGTAAAGGATGTTTACTTCTAGCTTCTTTACATCCTGCCTCATACTGAGAGGCTGCCTTCCTGTGAACGTCCTCAGAGACCCACCCCAGATAATTAAAAAGATCAAGTTGACAACAAAACCTAACTATCACAGGTGGTAATAAAATTACTGCCCATTTCTTGGACATATGCCTGGAATAATGCTACTGGAATAGAGAAGCATAAATGAAGCATCTCAATGAATCACCCATCCTGAAAGTGTGGTTTATGTTACCTCCAGGTATGGTTATGACATCTAACCTCAAGTTGGTGAGTCTGCCTGGAGTTAAAGTAAATGAATCTTAGAATTTACACTTATCATTAGCTTAGGAAAATACCTACAAAGGTAGAAAATAAAACTAAATCAAAATATATTCTAGAAAAAATTAAATATGGAAATTTTTATAATTGGATGATGTATAAAACCTTTAATGCAAGTTAAAAGATACTCCTAGGTGTAACATAGTACTGTGCCCTTTCACCTATTGGAGTTTCAATAGTTGAGTGATTGTGCTGGATTCTTGGTTAGGTTGAAGTGGGGAGATGCCTTCTTTATTCACTACAACTTTCATTCTGATCTGGGAATAATCATTCATTCTTGTTCTCCAAGTCTACTTGGATGTTCCTGCCTTAGGGCCTGTGACATTTATATAAACAAGCCTGCTTGTTTTCTTTATTCAAATCTTTGTTTCCATATCACATTCTAAATGAGATGTACCCTTAAGTGTTGCTTTTCAAACTTACAGTTCTCTCCCCAACTCCTACATAGTCTGGCAATCTCTGCTCCGCGCCTTACCTTTCCACCATTTATTCTTTGTGTACACATTTATTAACTGAGAAGTTGATCAACTGATTCAATTAAACCACTCTATTCATACCAAGAATGTAAACTCTGTAAGCCAAAGGACGTCCATGTTTCCTTTTCTGATGTATGTCCAAAGCCTGGCAATAAGTAAATGAAAATAATTGAAAAGGAGAGGAAAAATATTAGTAATTAGGATTAGAGCATGATTTTAATGTTGTCATAAGACATTGTAAGTCATAATGTAGGAAAATATTTGAGTCAGATTCCTTAGAAAGAAATATGATAGATCAGTAGAATTATATGTGTTGAGCAAGGGGTAGAAAGAATACTTCAGCAAAAAAAAAAGGATGAACATTTAATTGACAGCTGGAGTCTCAGTGAATATGCACATTAAATTCTATGTGATTTTCTCCTAGGAAATAATGAAAAGTTTATGTATCAGATTGCACTTGACTATGAGGAACAAAGCCATAAATGAAATGGTACCACACAGATCACTCACACAAGCAAAATGATTTACTCCAGTGTGGATTGTGGACTACAAAAGAGATGGTCAGAGGTGGGTCACAACCCACCAGTGATGTCACAAAGGACCCAAATTTCTTCCTTCACCCTTTGCTTAAATCTTCCCTCAGGCTGGCTTAAAGCTATAGTTCCAGGTATTACTTACCACAAAATCACCAAAAGAGGAAGAGGAGAGATTTTTCTGTTTCTTCCTATAGGTCAATCTTATGATGAGGAACCTTTCTAGGAACCCATTTTAAACACTTCTCCTCACATGTCACAGATCAGCAAGTAAAACACGATCCTCAAGAGATGTGTTCATTAAATAAATATGCAGTTGATGCAGGATTTTGGGATTTGGGAGGTGCCTCTCTCAGACTTGTGAACCCCAATTTTTGGGTCCTTCTCCAAATTAAAAAATATATTTATTTATTTGCCAGCAGAGAGAGTGAGAGAAAATGGCAATGTACCACTTTGTATATCTGGCTTTACTTGGGTACTGGGGAATTGAACCTGGGTCATTAGGCTTTTCTGGAAAGCATGTTAACTGCTGAGCAATCTCTCCAGCCCTCTTATGCAATTTTTAAAAAAGAAATGATAAAAAGAGATTCAAGGAGGATACATTTTAATTATTGAGTTTATCTAGTAAGAAATCATGATTTGCACTATGTGTTTAGGGAAAATTGATATCCAGGAAAAGGCTGGAGTGATTCTACACACAAGTGGAAGACCAGACATAATGCCTCTCCAAATTACAGACCAGAGAGGATTAAGAAGCAGTGAAGGACTCAGAGATCAAAGAATAATCATGCATGTAATCAGAATGAGAAGGTAACCCCAAAGCATGACACATGTAATTAGAATGAGAAGGTAACCCCAAAGCATGACACATGAATCAGAATGAGAAGGTAACCCCAAAGCATGACACAGATGCAAGAAGGAAAAATACCTAGACCAAGAAAGGATTCTCCCCTTCCCAACCATGGTGGGGAAGAAAGACAGACATGGGTGTTCAGGCCACTCACAGGACAAAAGAAGAGGAAGGACTGAGCCATGTTTGTAACCTCCTTTATATGGACCAGACATGCAATCAGACTGAGGCTTGTTAACATGTTCATGTGTTGTTGCAGTCAGCTTTCTAGTTGCTGTGCAGAAAGAACCCGAGCAAAAGTGGCTTGTGGAGGAATGGGTTTATTTGACTTACGGACTCGAGGGGAGACTCCATCCTGGCAGGGAAAACGATGGCATGAGCAGTGGGGTGGACATCACCGCCACAGCACTGCAAACAGCGGCAGGAAGGTGTGCCAAATACTGGCTAGGGGAAGCTGGCTTATATTCCCCATAAGCCTGCACTCAGCAACACAGCTCTAGCAAGGTTGTAAAATCCAAACTGCCATCAGCTGAGGATCGATTACCTAGAACATACTCATTTGTTTGTGGGGGACACCTGGATCAAACCATGACATTTGTATAAGCAGAGACCTAACTGGTTCAGGCTCAATAGGTGTCCCAGGAATGGGCCAATATCTAATTGTTTCATGGTCTCAGGGGGATGACCAAGAAGGACTAAGATCTGCTTGGTTCTTGGGATCAGGAAATGACCCATAGAGAATGAGCTGAGAACAAAGCAGGAATGTGGTGGTAGACTTGTCACTGCCAGAAACTTTGGATACGATGGGATAAAACACAAGTTTCAGTTCAGTTTTGCCAGAGTTGACAGAATGACATCTTTTGTTCCTTCTTTGAGTTTCTGACCCTAACTGCCTGTGACACACACACACACACACACACACACACACACACACACACACACACACAAACACACACACACACACACACACACAGCATTACTCCTCTTTCTTCTTCACAGTGTCCCCATAATATACCAAACACTGTGCTAGGCATTTTGAATACTACATTACAACAAATAAAACATTTAAATGCATAGAGATGATAGTCTAGTAGAGAAGTTAAAATGTACAAATTATCAAAAACATATGCTATATTATGACAAGTTCACTGAACAAACACAAAGTGGAATTGCAAAGAAAGAAAGATGGGTGTCTCGCCAGAAAGAATTTCTAGAGTGGTAACCAAAGTGAATAATCGAAGAAAGAGTCATGAGGAATTAAATTTAAGCAGAGACCTGACTCTACTGAGGGAAGAGATCCTTATGATATCTGAGGAAACTTTCTATATAGAGACATGGGCAAGATTAAAGCTCTAAGTTCAGTGTAAGATTTCAAGAAACATGGTGGAAAGTCAGGTAGCCAGAGTGTTTGTAGAGAGTGTAGTGTGTAAGCATGCATCACAGGGAGCAGATCTTGAAGGGTTGTATCTGTTGGTAATGAAGCAGTTGAGGGGCAACAGGACCCCCTGAAAGTCAAAGCAAGGAAGGTCCTTGAGCATATCCTGGCAGACTCCACTTCGTTAGACTCCAGAGGCAGCTTCTGCTTATCTCTTGCTGTCTAAAGGAGTTCCCTAGTTTTATTTCTCATGAACTCATCCTGAGTCTATCCCTAGGAAGCAGTTCCCCTTTACTAGAAGTAAAACCTGAAACTGGAATTGTGGCTGGTTAGGTCAGCCCCAACTCAAAACCATTAAATGACCCCAATTTGGGTCTATAGTTGGGCTTTACTCTGTTTCTGCCTTCTCATGAGCAGGTACTTTCTTCACTCTCTTTTAACATCTTTATGTTAATTTCTGAGCTTTACCCTTTTCTTGTCTTTTCACAGGCAGCAACACTTTATACTCTCTCCTACTTCCTTCTCAATTTAGTAAAGTCCCTCTAAACTTTACTCTCTTGGTCAAAGACTTCAATTCTTTGTATTCATAAGAATAGAATCTGTGGACACACCAAAATTCCTGTATTAGATCTTTGTGTTGGCATATATTGGTGCCTTAGTAAGAAACCCCCAAGTTCCTGTTTCAGTATGGATGGTGAATTTCTTCCCCTTGGGATATAGGAAGGTCTTGGATGGCTTTGAAGAGCAGAATGATATTCCCACATTTAGGAAAAGATCTCTGTGCCTGCAGCAAACATACTGCCATGTCCAGAAGCAGAGGTGAGCAGCTGGAGCAGATGTGCGTGGACAAGATCAGTGTGGCTTGGAGTAGGCTAGTGCTGAAGACAGTAGTGAAATATCTACATTATCAAAACTAGTTCTCACTTCTGTCTCCTTTGTCACTTTCAAGAATAAGGTGGTAAATCCTTATTGCTGAAGATACTACATGATTCATTTGCAGGGCATAGAGAAACCAAGCTGGAAATGTGCAGAACCTTCCTCCCTCCTGGATGGCTGTCACAATGTTGAGTGCTGGAAGGCGCTGTGGAGCCTACTGGGGGATAAATGTCATCTTAATCAACTGTGGACTCATGTTTCCTTCTTTGCAAACTCAAACTCATAAAATGGTATTTCCCCCATTTTAAAGTATTTAAATGTGGGTGTCCCCCCAGAATACATAACCTAATACAGTTCATATTAGAAATAAAAAAACCTGTCATTCAGATAAATAAAATTGTTAGTAGATATAACGGTGTTCTAAAAGGTACAGCAGTGTTACATCTATCTTTTCACTTCATTTTAAAAATTATCTATATATTTGCACAAGTGTGTGTGCATGTGTGTGTGTGTCACGCCACTGAAAACAACTGAGCTAACAGGAAAAATGTATTGCTACAAGGATAATAGTGTCATAATTGTTATGGGAATAACTAACTGCATTTTTTTATTAGATTAGAGGCCTGCGCCACCTGGTACTAGCGGGATGATCATAGGGCCATGAGGAAATCCCTCTACCGTTCTTATTGCTGGAATGATAGTTGTCAAACTGCCTTGTAAATATTTGTGTTTATGTTAATAGAATATTTCTACGTTCAGCCTCAATCTCAGAAATTTGCTGTTGTTGCTATTTGCTGTTTTTGTTGGCAGAAACTCATGCAGAGAAGAATTAATGGCAAGGGTGCCGAGCATAAGTGACTAGGTTTGCAGCCTTAACTTGGGCATCTCTATTGGTCCCCTCCAAAGCTCAGAGAACACTGTGAAAAGAGGAAGAAAACGAGTGTAAGGCTGGGCATGATGGCACACGCCTTTAATCCCAGAATTTGGGATGCAAAGGTGGAAGGATCCCTGTGAGTTTGAGTCCACCTTGAAACTACATAGTGAATTCAGTTCAGCATAGGCTAGAGCGAGACCTTACCTCAATAAAACAAAACAAACAAACAACAACAACAAAAAGAAGATTATGAGTTGGAAGACGGGGGAGAGAGTTATGGAATGATGTCTTTTAAATATGGCGTGGCCGTCATATTCATAGACTCACGTCACCTATAGTTTCTTGCACAAAATTCAACCACTCCACATTGCTTCATGGATGGGGAGAGTGTCATGAGAATGGATTTCCATTTCAGTAGCTATTAGCAGTTAATGCTCACTGTGGGAGAAGCCATGTTCTTCAGTGGTATAGGCTTTGATAAATTGTTCAGACCAGTAAATAATATCCCTCCCTTGTTCATGATGGCAAACCTAATTTACCTCGGGGGGGTCACAAAAAATTACAACCATGAAAGACAAACAAAGGATAAGATGAAGAAATGCAGCAGGAGTGAGGAGGGAACAAGAGAGAATGAATGGGAGGGGATATGATCAAAATAGATTATAAATATGCAAAAAGTGAAAATTAAAATAAAAACATTAAAAAAGAACTATCGAATGTTCTGGGAAGACAACATCCTAAACTAAGGGAATAGTGACCACAATAGCCTAGACTCAGCTCAGTCCCTCCAAGAACAGGATGCTCTGTAAGATTAGCCTGTCTTAGAGCACACTGCCCTCAGGTTTGAACCATAGAAAAGCTGCTTTCCAGGGCTTTTCATTGCACTGTACAAGACCTTCAGGTAGCTTTCCTGAGCCTTGGGTGAAATTCTCCACTGATATGGGACTTCTTTTGTCTCTGCTTATTGGGAAGTAGCTTAGCTCTTAGCTTTTGAGTACTCTGTCTTCATAGGTGCAAGGGATGTAAGATTGGTCCAGTTGAATGGTCAGTGAGTTGTGGATTCCCTAGGATTGACAGCAGGCCACCTTAGGCCTGTATCTCAAGAAGTTGTTGGACTGAAAAAAATATTACAGAAGTCATGAATATAGCAAAGAGTTGACTCCCAACCAAGTAGTGGTTGAACTTTGTTTATTTAACCCAATTCATGTTGTAAGTTGTATTGTCCAAAAGCCAGACACTGAGAGAGTTCACAGTACAGAAGATCTGGGAACCTCATAGAGTTTGTATCTCTGTCTTTCACAGACTTTCCAATGTTCTGTCACACTATAGTTTCTGAGTCATTTGCTCTATAGTGACAATAGCATTTTTTTCTTTGAGATAACATCTCATGCTTGCACAGGCTGACCTGGAATTTACTATATAGTCTCAGGGTGGCCTTGAAATCACAGCAATCCTCCTATCTGTCTCCCGAGTGCTGGGATTAGCGCCACCACATTGGCTGACAATAACATTTTAATTGCCCTGATTGTATATATATATATATATATATATATATATATATATATATATATATATATATATATGTGTGTGTGTGTGTGTGTGTCTGTGTGTGTGTATGTGTGTCTGTGTGTGCATATTAATTGCCCTGATTATATATAATGATACATTGGAACTTAAAATACGATGAATTTTAAAATACTCTGCATCTTTGTGCATTGTAGGCAAGAAAGTTAAACGTGTATCCAAGACTTGAGTTTCCATTCTTATCAGAACAAATTGCTAGGTTTAAGATAAAGATTCAGTTTTTTCATCAATTTGCTAACATATGGTTGGTTATCTCCTTAGGAATGGCTTCTTATCCCTGGGTCAACATTACAATATCAGCCTCTGTGGGAGAAGATCCACAGAGGGTGGTATCATTTGCTGCCTCATTGCTGGTGTAATTTCCATCATGACCACCAAGGCCAGGACTGAGTGATGGGGCCTTTTAGAACTAGGGTGTTTAATGTGACATTAGCTTCTCACGTGACTTCATCTTGCTGACATCCTGTTTAGCAGTGCTGGATGCTTTTGGGAGAATATAGAATAAGCCCTGGATGCACTGCTTTAGTGCTGTTCCCACTCACCTTGACTTCTGATCATCTTGTCTATGATCTTGTGTTCTTTCATCTTCCCAACTATAATAAGCCAACTGATTAATAAACCACTGCTCAAGTTCACCTATGTTCTAGGCCCAGTATCTTCTTGCATTTGCTGTCTTTAGCTGGGCCAGGCAGTGTTGCAGAGGGTGTTTATCAAGTGGTATGTAATTCTCCATGGTGAATGGCATGATGTTGTTCTAGAATCTTAGATCTATATCTACATAATGAATTTGGAAACAGTCAACACCAGAGCTCACAGACAAGAGACTCAGCACTGTCAGCCATTAGGTGGTAATCTTGTACACTCTAGGCCAGAAACACAGAGACACAGCTTAACAATGCCATATATATATATATATATATATATATATATATATATATATATATATATATATATCCCTCTGTTGTATATTCAATTCTCTGAGCATTATAATTCTTTCTTTTTTTGCCAGCTGTGGCATCATTGGCCTTCAACTTCCCTAAGGACAGTCCATCACTTTTCCCATGTATTTAGGAGCCATCCTGTTAATGAGCTTGCACTGTCTCTGGGGTTTCTCCAAGGTTGTAAATTCTATGCCATAGGCAAATTTTTCAAATAGTGAACTATATCTTATCAAGCTCCCTTGATCAACACCTCACCTTCAAATCTGCTTTCCTATGTATTTTCTGTCTGCTGTGAGGGCTTGAAACTTCTTTCATGTCTATTCTCTTTCCATCTTGTCTAGCATGAACAAAATAGACTCTTTGTTGGGTTATTCTGGCTTTGTTCTGGAAATAGAGAGACTCAGAGGGAACACAGGGAAGACTATGTGAAAAGACCCTACACTGTCTTCAAGATGGCAAGGAGATCAAGCCTCGTATGAGGAGAGTCAGGTTGTTTACTGAGGCTCACAGAGGCTTGAGGGAATCTTGGGATTCAATATTTGTGCAGGATATCAACCAGTATGAACCTAAATTGTGCATTCCAGTGTGGATTTTCCTTCACAAGGGCTCTGCCCTTCATAGAAGATCATACTTTGTTTGGGAGTTGAACTTTTTTTTAAGTCTATTATTCTATTGATTAACAGCTTTATCTAATCCTCAGCATTCTTTGCACTTATTTTTCATAGATTAAGATCTGCCATGTATGCTTGCACAGATAATTTTATATTGGCTTTCTGTTGGAAATGATTGACTCTCCACTTATCAGTAAAGCTTAGCACAGACCACTCAATTCCATTGACCTTACAATGAACTATTGGTGGCATATTTCTCGAACCACCCAGGGAATTTTCCTCCACTCCTATACTAGTATGCCATTTTAATTTATACAAGTGGAGATTTTAACTAGACTGACTTTGTGCCAGATTCTAACCTTGCCCATCAGATACCAGTATTGGGGACCTATTGTTCTCATTGGGATCAATGATCTGCTTTTCATACCACTATGTAGCTCCTACTTCCTTGGGTTGCCTCTGTTACAAAAATGGCATAGTAAGTTGTGCAGGAAGCAGTCTCAGATGGTGTGTTTCATAGAGGTCTAGGAGATGCCCTGCAAAACAAAAGATTAGACAGAGACCAATACACCTCAAAGAATCCGTCAGCAAGATCTACCACCTACTAGAGTTGTTGCAGATAGAAACAATGTGGCCAAGTCTCAATATCCTTCAATTACATATCCAGCTCATGGTTGAGGAGCTTGATCTGTGCCCAGGTCGTTTTAATGCAGCTCAGGCAGTCGCTGAAAGTGCTGACAGCTAAGAATTTCCATCTCTTTTTTTCCCCCAGTCATGTGTCCTTCAGTGAATCAGTATCCAGAACAAAATGTAAGGCACTCCCTGCAACTAACACAAAGGTGGATACAAACCTTTAGCATCTTTACTGAAGTGAATACACACATTATTTTTTTTACTAGGCATGACTGAAGAAAACATTCAGCAGGGGGTCATCCCGAGCATGGCTACTGAGCAATAACAGCAAGGTTTCCAAGATGAAAAGAATATTTCAATCAAGTATCAGCAAAACAGACTCAGAAAAAAATCCCTATATAATGATCACATATGAAGTTTGCTCTCATCAATTTCAAAACTATAATACATTACTATTTACTATATTTATCTCCTGTGCAATACATTTCATAGGAACTTATTAACACTCATTGAAAGTCAACATTGTTTGATCACATCCATCTCATTCCCACACTCTAATCTCTGGCTATTGCTGATGGACTTTCTGCCCTTGAGTTCTACTGTTTCAGACCTTACAAATAAGTGAGAACATGTGGTATTTGTCTTCCTATGCCTGGCTTATTTCACTTCATGTGATTTTTACAAATGTGCCTTTCCACAAGCAAAATGATATGTGAGGTGAGAGATATGTAAATTTTCTTGATTTAATTATTCCATCTTATTTTTAACAATTACAACTATAGTGTGTACCTGATAAATATATATGACAATAATCTAAAAATTACAATTTAAAACACTGATCTGAATTTTGCATTGCCCTTCCCCCATGAACCCATAATGATTACTGATAATCACACTGAGAAGCCCTCACTGGAATTAGGACAGGCAACAGGGGACAGAAGTATAGAAGCTGATGGACATAAGATCAGTTTCCAATATGTTCTTGTAGTAAAGTTCTCCATAAAAATAAAAATAAATTCTCTTTGTGGGAGGAAGTCAGGACTTTTGGGTTGGGATAGTTTGAATGTCTTCAGCCCCCAGTGACACCCCCCCCTCCATCAGGCTGCCAGAGACATAAGCAGGAAGTTTACCCTTAATAAAATACAGCTGAGGCTATAGAGGACATACATTCAAACTACCACAGCCTACAAAACTACCAGATGGAGCCTAGACTATCTTGAGGCAGTTGAGCACGAGACAATTCTTGGATATCTGTGGCAATTCCCTGTAAAATCTCAACATCTCCTGAGCAGATCCACAAGAGCCATGGGCAGAGTTCTTGGGAAAGGATGTCACTGGCAAAGTCAAACGCCATCCTCAGTCTTTAATAAGAGGAGTTGGGACGAGCATTTTGCAGGGTGAGATTATTAACAAGTCTCAAAATAGTGTGAACAAAATAGAGACCATAAAAGATGACCAAGCAATGAACAAATGACTTTAAAATGTACTTAAAATTGTGTTTATTTAGTCAATTCTGGTTGAGGATGGGTCTATAGGTGAATGGGAAGTGAAGGAAACTCCTTAGAGGGATCACCGATCTCCCCTTCCCCACTATCTGTCTGATTCTCTGAGAGAATCAGGTTTTCATTCCTTGCTATTCAAATCTTCAGTTTTGATGTGATTTCTTTAGACAGTTTTGGTACCTTTTCACTTTAAACTCTCACTTTTAAATAGATGGCATTTATTTTGTTCCTTACTCCACATTTCAATTTGTAGGATCTGGGATCTGATGGTCAGCTTCAGAACTCTCTGTTGTCCAGACAGGCTATAGTGAAGGGACCATATTAGGTAACTGCTTATGCAGCCACTGCACTCACAAAACAAGTCTGTTTTTAAAAATGGGTGGGGTTTCATCAAGGAAAGTTCTCCAGGCAGTGGCTGCAGTGGTAGATTTGCTGAAGTTTCAAGTGAATGCCCTCAGGACCCTCTGAGAGCATATGGAGGTCAGGAGGCCATAGCTTCCTTTCTTCACACACCAGCTGCTGTAAGTTGAACAGACTAATGCCTATACCTTATGATTTCTCCAAATTGAGAGGATGCTTTCTGCATCTATTCCAAATTCCATAACTTCATCCTCACCTATTCTGGAACCCTTTCTAGAACAAAATTTAACCGTTTCAATGTCGCCTGATGATCCACAGGAATATTATGCATTTGTCTTTGAGAAGATTGAACTCAGCTGCCCTCTAGTGGGAAAAGAGGAGAGAGTTTTGCTGCTAATGCAGCCAGGTGGTTCTTAAACAAGGGGATGGCATTGGACATCTGTGTCCTTGGGAGTCTGTCATTGTGTAAACATTTTATAGTGTACTTATACAACCTACATAATGCATGTCAATAGTTTGGCATGGCATTCAGGAGACATGTCAAACATGGGGTGTATGATACTGTTACTGGAATAATAAAGAATCGCGTCTATAACAAAACAAATAACACTAACATAACAATAATAAATCCAATATAATAAATTAGACTAAAGCTGGGATGGTGGCACACGCCTTTAATCCCAGCACTCTGGAGGCAGAGGTAGGAGGATTGCTGTGAATTCAAGGCCAGCCTGAGACTACATAGTGAATTCCAGGTCAGCCTGGACTAGAGCGAGACCCTACCTCAAAAAACCAAAAAAATCAATCAATCAATAAATAAATAAATAAATTAGACTACCAACCATGCTTAATATCATTTCAAGGTATTAAGTCCTGCACTTATATGTGCCATAATTATATAAGCTTGGTAGTATTGTAGGTTTGCTTATATTGCTCTACTATTACTATAATTTGGGACCATTGTTACATAGGCTGTTGCTCTTCATTGAAAGCAATGTCATTGTGCATGTGTTACGGTCATCAAGGTGTGGGTTTGAGTAGTTATGCAGTCTTTACCTCATTGTCTATACTGTAATTACCTGGCAGAGAAGCACTTGACCAAAGGCAGCTGATGGGAAACATGGTTTTACTTGAATTTACAGTTTTGAGAGGAAGCTTTATGATGGCAGATCAAAGCATGGCATAAGCAGGGGCCAGATATCACCTCTGCCACAGCAGGTGCAAAACAGTGGTAAGGAGAGTGAGCTAAACTCTAGCAAGGGTGGACTGACCCTCCACCCCAAGAACACACATCCTCTAGCAAGGATCTATCTACCTACCAAATTGCCACCAGCTGTGGACCAAGCATTCAGAAAACATGAGAAACACCTCAGTCCTTAAAGAGCCAAAATGAGGAAGTGCAGAGATGATAACTTGTGTATAGAACTGTAAAAGGAGATTTGTGGAAGAAACCGAAGTATTCTTGCTATAAGAGAAGACCAAAGGAGAAAGGCTAAGTGGGAGGAACCCCAAACAGAGAACTATGAATGGCAGTGAGTCCTAGGTGGTTTCAGAGAATAAGGAGTAAGCATGTCCATGAGCAATGAAGAAAGACAGACTTCATTAGAGGACTACCTAGAATCCCTAGTCTTCTTATGAATGGGAAATGATAACATTTTCAGACTTTTAACCAACTTCAAGCAAATACAGGCACCTCCTTTTTTTCCCCCATGGTATGCTTCCCTTCAATATCCCTTTAGGTCCAAAAATCCTAATTTAAACATAGTATAGCACTTGAAATTAGGACTTAACACTGTAAGGTCAACAGGGACCTGAGATTCAAAGTAGATACTGAAAGGAATTTCTGTCCCAACACTTGAAAGATGAACAAAAAAATAGAGCTGAGCTAAAGCAGTGAGAATAGATATCATTGTTCTACTAAAAACAAGCATTTTTTTTATGGATTGACTCAAGTAATTATCATTTGCAGCCAGAATAACTGAATTTCAGTAAACCTAGTTATATAAACCCAATGAGAACATGAAGCTTATGCTTGTCATTTACAGCAGAACTGTGTATAATGCTGAACAGCTTACAAATTGTCAAGCAAATTATCAAGTGATTAAGCTACATCTGTAACCATGTATTTCCTTTAAAATTACAGAGTAAATTCACGGTGATGCACCCTTCTATCCTTGAGATCAAGCCAATCTTACCTGGATCAATAAGGCCCGTCTGTCTGCCACAGGGCTTTGTTGAATGTGGATTTTAAGCAGAATATAGTAGATTGATGGAAGAGTGTAAATTAGTTTTTTTTATGAGCAATGATCCAAAGGATTGGAACAAAAAAAAAGTGATAGACTACTCTCTGTGTTTAGAATTTCTAGTGTGATAGCCAAACACTTCTGAATCATAAACGGGAACATGCTGTCATAGAAAAGTGATAGTGTCTTCAGAAGGTGTTATTGACAAATGCCCAGAGTGCTTACTATAAATGACTAAATCATCTGTTTTGATACCTCGGTGTTTATAGTTTGCATAGGCAATAGGCAGAGACTCTGGGAGCTTAATCCAATGGGAAAAAAATCAAACTGTAAAAATATTCCACAGAGTTTACAGATTAGCCACTGAACCAGAGCACATCATTTCCCAAAGGGATTACTATATTATACCATGTGCAAAACATGGGGAAAATAGCATCCATGTCAAATTAGAATGTCATTGGCAAGCTCAATACAGCCTAAGCCAAGAAATACTGTTCCAATCTGTGTTGCGGAGTCAGGGATACATTTTATGTTTGGAAAGAATATCTTATGGGATTGATTATGTTAAATCACTGACATAAATTTCTGTCCAGATAATAATTAGTAAAGATCACAATCTTTTATATCCTTGGCCATGTTTGGAGACCTTGCATAAAAATGAATCCCTGTGTGAGGGGTCCTTCTAGTTGGTTTGCATCATGGGTGCATCTACTCTATATGGATCTTTTTACTTGAGCCCTTCTTTAAGGTTGTTGTGCTGTTGATAGACACAACGGATTCTGGGTAAAAGCAAAGACATGATTAAAGTGGAAATAATATCAAGTATATTAATATTTACTTAATTTTTGGAGGTACAGAAAAGGAAGAAATTGAAGGCAGAAGGATGATAGCTCACATGAAATTGTACAGGTGGCTTCAGAACCACGTTCCAAAGTTCAGAACTCAAGTGCAATGATAGCCTTTGTTTTCCTTAATATTATGGGATATGCAACAGGATTATCATGTATGGGTATTGGGCCTCAGATGCTAGAGAAGAAGCAAGATTCTGTAATATTTATCCTTTTTTATATCTTTATTATCAATAATTAGATACATTGCATGAGCAAATCTTATGAGGGTATCTCCATTTTCCTCCTCCCTCTCCCCAAACCACTGTGGGTCCTCTTCAGTGGGCATACTGGATCAGTCCATGGGGTATGGAGTTATGATAAGCTCAAGAGGTAGCTTGGTCTCCCTCCCCTTTGTGTGTTGTTGCTGAGAGGGGAAATTTCTCTGGATATTCTCCTCCACCATGGCTCTTACAATCTTTCCACCCCCTCTCCTGCTCAGTTCCCTGAGTCATGGTGGGTGAGTTATTAAGTCTGCTTTATTGTTGAGATCTTAAGTGTTTCTGGACTTCTGCTTTGGGTTGTCTTGGATATCATTGGTGTCTGTCTTGGTGACATATTCTGGGTTATTTGACTTGCTGTGGTGATAGGTCTCTTGTTTTTTTTTTTTTTTTGTGGGTTTTTTTTGCCACTTTCTCATAGGTATCATTTGGGGCCTACATGATAGGCCAGGGGTGGTTTATCTCTTGCCTGGATGTCAGCCATCATCCTGTGTCTTGTTGGTGGGACTGGATTGATCACAGCTCTCTTACTGCCTTCTGAAAGATACAAAAAGAATCTCCATCTGAGACTGAGATCAGTATAGGTTAAATGAGACAAACATTGCTAATTTGGCAAGATTCTACTGGGTGTAGCCTCTCTGTAGTTCTCTGGTAGAGTGAATTCAATTCTTGAATTGAATACAAGATTTTGATCCCCATAAGATCGTGCTCTGGATCCCAATTCCAGTTAAGAATTCTTTGTCACTGAGTGGATTTCATGGGCAATTAGAAAGTCAATGATTATCCCCCTCCCAGTTTTGGTGTCATTATTGCACAAGTGATCACTTCTAGTCTTGCTAATCTCAACCAAGGAGAGCTGTGTGTGTAGTATTCTCAAGACATCAGTCTGAATTTTGTATCAGTGGTCTCTTCTTTCTCCAAATATCATTGATCAGTCTCCCCTGGCAGCTCATGTAGAGCCTACCAGCACTACACATGCTACCCTCTGGGAGCTGGTTATCTCTCAATGTTGACTTTCTGTGGTTTCTTCAGCAATAGGATCTTACCTTTGGCCTGGAATGGGTATTAAAGAGTTTTGGCAGAAGCCTATCTTGTTTTGGGGACCTCATGGGTCTCTTTGATTAACAGCTCAGTGAGGGAAGAAACCATTGACTGGGATAGGGAGTTGCAGGTCTGCTCAATTTTTCATGTGGTTTAGCTTCCTCCCATTCTAATCATGACCCTTCTTACCAGGCAATGCCCACAGCTTCCTTGAGAGCTTACTGTATGACAGTAAGAATTTTATGGTTTGGTGAATGCCTTTAATTCCAGCACTCAGGAGGCAGACGTAGGGGGATCACTGTGAGTTCAAGGCCAGCCTAAGACTACATAGTGATTTCCAGGTCAGCCTGGGCTAGAGTGAGACCCTACCTTGAAAAAAAAATTATCCTTTTAAACTATTATGTTCCAGTAAATCTCTTTAGATTTTCAAAATGAATATGTCTTTCCAATCCAAGTGAATGGTAGCCAGCATTCAAAAGCAAATAAAAAGAACTTAGAGGAAACCATTGCTGCTCTCAAGATGAATCCAAACTAGGCTGGTCATTCACTCTGTCTCAGCCAGAAAGACAACTCCAAATATCACATTCCTGATGATGTTCCTCTTGGCATGATGGCTCTTCAAATACCATATATGAGTAAGCCGGGCCAGATAAGTTTGTGCTAGGATAAGACACATTTCGTAAACACAGAAGACATTTCTGAAAATCATTTTCTAAAACCATAGTTTTAGACATTTTAAAACCAAAGATTATAACCAGAAAAATTGTGAAATTATTATTTTCACAGAATAATTCTGTTGCACAAAGAAAGGTTTAAAGATGATACAAAGCATATGATACAAATCTATGGAGGAAGGAGATTAACGAATGTATGCCAAGATACTGTTTTGCAAGGTACCTTACATTTCATCAGCCTTTTTATTTGCCCTATCCACTCCCAATACAGGAGTTTTTCTATGCATACTGGGGATCTAGTTAATTCCCATCACCTGGAACTGCTTTAGCGCTAGGTTTCCGCTCCCAAAAGATTTTATTTGGCAGCAAAGATATTGTCATTTCTTATCTCCTGCTCAGGCTGTGTTTAATAATGTTCTTTTTCCCCCCTCTAAGTCTGAGTATTAAAATTTATTTTCTTTGGCTCTTTCCTATGATTAATGCCTATATTTCAGTCCCCAGACTACAGCTGTTAGAATTCTTACAAACAAGGCAGTGATCTACCTTAGTAACACAGCACTTGTCTTGATACGCCAGGATGTAGGTTTGATCCTCAGCATTTAAAAAGCGGGCAAGCAGAGAAACAAACACAAAATAATGGAATAAAGTATCACCAAGAGCACGAGAACTGTGGGCTTTTGCTAAGTGTTGTAACATAGGTGCAATGGAGTCTGAAGCAGGAAAATCAAGAGTTGACAACAATCCTGACTATAGTTTGAGACCCTGTCTCAAAACACCTAAAACAACCTGCCAAAACTATGAAACAAAATGAAAACAGAATTTATAAATTACTCCTCCGAGTCCCCGCAGGGGGATTTGATTCACAATCCATGCTTCTGTCTCTGCACTGATAGCCTACAATATTCCAGTCTTCCTCCCAGAGTGGAAAGTTCTCAGGTTCTTTTCCTTTGCAGATTGTCCTCCTGCTATGACCCTTGCTGTCCATACTGTGAATGTGTGAAAATCTTCTGGTGGGACACCTTCCAGTCCACCTGCCTCTGTCTTTATACTGGCATCCACGGTCTTATACTGACAGCATATGGAGAATTACCTCATTTCCATATCACATTTCTAAATGTTCACTCTGAGGAGTTGGAGTTCATGCAAATGACAGCCAGTGGCTCTTCAGAAAACACGGAATCTTAAACATTGACATTTCTCTGGGAAATTGATAAAACAAAGAGGAAGACTACTGGGTAGCAACAATGGCTTATTGCAAATGGAAATCAAGACTCTATGTTTAGTTCTTCAGTGTGATCTGTCTTCCCCAAGTAGGGCTCTGAGAATGCTACAGAATGCATTTTCCCCATATATTCATCTGTTGAATCCAAAAAGTCAATTGGGTGGTACTAAGATGCAGTATTTATAGGCAGTAATTACATCATGAAGTTGGAGCATTAGAGATAGGTTTTGGGCCATTGTAAGAACAGTGCATGTTCTCTCTCTCTCTCTCTCTCTCTCTCTCTCTCTCTCTCTCTCTCTCTCTCTCTCTCTCTCTCTCTCTCTCTCTGTTCTCCACCATGTTAGGACATCCCAGTAAAGAAAGGTAACTTCAAACCAAAAAAGATTCCCTCAGTAGATACCAGTCATGTTGGCAATAAGATAGTGGACTTCTTAGATACCAGTGTGTATAAATAAATGCTTCATATTTAAGTCATTCATTCTGATAATTTTCTATTGTATCCCTAAGCATGTTGGAAAAGCATAAGCAGTGGTTACTTGATTGGAAGAAATCATGGAGTTGGAACTGATTATGGATGAGGAAGATTCAGGAAGGTAAGAGCATTGATGCTGGTCCTGAAATCAAAGAGCCAAAGATCGAAAAGTAAGATGTTACTGTTGCAGACAACTCACTGATATATGAGCTTAACTGTCTTTTTAAAATATTATCATTATTATTATTATTATTAATTCTTGTTAGTGGGTATGTGTGGTTTGAATGCAAGCAGGTGTCTATGATTACTGAAACATGGGCACACATGTGCATATGAAGGCCAGAGTTTGATATTAGATGCCTTCCTCAATTGCTCTCCCCTTTATTTACTGAGGCAGGATCTCTCTTTTGATCTCAGAGCTCACTGATTGGGCTAGGATAGAGGGACAGTTTGTACGGGACCACTCTGTCTCTGCCTCTTGAGGGTTAGCATACCCATCTGGCATCTATCTGGGTACTGTAGACTCAAAGCCAAGCTTATACAGCAAGCACTTCATCCATTAAGGCATCTACCCAGTCATAAATATTATAATTATGTTTTTCTTGTTAGGAAAAGAGCAGATGAATGTTATAAAAAGACATTCCTGTTAATTGGTTACTTTGGTGAAGCACTACAGTGTATGAAATTTAAGCAATGTACAGACAAAAAGAATTATGTGAGGATGTAGTGCCAATAATGCTTCTAAGAGAATGATGTCTAAACATAGGATGAAGTTCAACATATATTTAATATAATGGTATATATACACATGTATGTACACATGCACCTATAATACCAGCACTTCTAGTGTACCTACAATGCTAGGATATATATATATATATATATATATATATATATATATATATATATATATATATATATATATATATATATATGTGTGTGTGTGTCTGACATTTAACTATACATATTACAAATTGCACTATATATAACCTTATGTTTGCATAAACATAGTACAACATATTGAACTGTGTGGTTATGTATATATATATATATTTCATGTGTATATGCATTAAGTTTTATAGATATACTTATATATGTGCATATATAAAAATTTGGAAATGGTATATTTAATCTCAAAAATGGTAAAAAAATGTTGGAGCACTAGACATTCATTTTACATTAGAGTTAAATAAGACAATCTTTCGTCAAACTATATACAAGTAACAATGAGACTTTATCTACTCATCATGGAGCAGAAAGAAAAGAAAGAAGGTGAAACAGCATGCAGAATGAGTTAGCTAGCAAGGTTATAATGGCAGTCACTTGTCTTCATAATAGAAATGACAAAAGAATAGAAGTGGGCACGAAAATAGTTATCCTAAGGTTCACTGACTGTGTTCTTAGATAGACCAGGGAATGCAATAGGAAGGTGGGAAGGTGGGTGTGAATAAGGTGGGGCGGGGATGTCTTTGAGTATTGGCAGGAACAAAAATACAATTTCTACTAATATCTGAATTTATCTTTGTCTGATATAAAAGTAATGCTTATTAAAATTTCTTAAGTGCTCATGATAGTTTAACTTATTTCTGAAAAGTTCATCCATCCAAATCAAGAGTGTTTAAATTTTCCCAGTTCTATAGCAACAACAAAAACAAATCTTACCTTGGAAAAATTCCTGGAAATTGCAATATGCAAATTATCTTCAGTAATAAACTATTTTCATATTTGAATTACAGTTTTTCTATAACCACAAATCATATTCATTAGATCCTGAAAAGTCATTTTTGACTCTGATGTGAGAATGTACTTGTTGGATCTCATATAGATATTAAAAAAGAAAAAAGTAAAACACAAATTAATGTCTCTGAACTCTGAAAATTTCTCATATGTGTCTTCAATAAGGTGGCATTATTCTCATCAATTTATGTAGTTCAAATGATAGACAAGCCATCGACTTTCAGCTTGTTCCCACTGAATAATAATAAGCAGTATAATACATGCTCTAAAATTATATACAAAGTCAACCCATGAAATTTTATACTAAATAAACCCACAAAGCATCAAATCAAAAGTATAATTCTACAAAAGAATATTCATATATTTTAAATTCAAATACAGGTTGTTTTCAACTTATGATGGTTCTATTTAGGATTTTATTTATTTATTTATTTTTATTTTTTATTTTTATTTTTTTTTATTGTTCATAATGAGTTACATTGTTTAGTGGGCCAACCATGAGTTGTTATCCCCAATTCCACATTGCCCCCCTTCCCCATCTCCAGTCAGCTGGATATCCTCCTTCGAGGGCCGTCTATATCAGTCTTTGTAGTAGGGGACCATGAATAGCTCATTCTTCAGCCGGGCTCTCATGTCTCAAGTGTGTAGTTACTGAGGGTTTCCAGGTCTCTGCTATTCTCCCCCACCACGGCTCTCACAATCTTTCTGCCCCCTCTTCCGCTCAGTTCCCTGAGTCGTGGTGGGTGAGTATTGAGGCTGCTATGGTGATGTGAGCTTAGGGGTTTTTGTGTCGAGATTCGTTGGTTTCTGTCACACTGGCTTATCTTTTGTTGATTGGATGGCTATGGCTGTGGGTCCCTTGTACATCCAATCATTCTCTATGGGGTTCCGTATGAATCCTCCCCCGTATGACTGTGGTGGCTCATCTCATGCCAGGATCTCAGCTTTCTGCCTGCAGTCGGTTGGTAGGGATTATATGGGCCACGCTCCCTCACTGTATCCTGAAAAATACAAACACAATCTCCATCGGAGAATGAGGTCAGTATTGGTTAACAAATATACAACAATCTGGATTACCTAGCTTCTATTTTTAAAAGCCTCCCCAGCAGTCACTCGCATAGTGCATCTTTTCTTGGTAGCCCAAGAGTATGTGATCCGTTGCATATCGCCCTGAATCCCCGGTTCCAATCAAGGGTTCCCCCTCACTGAGTGGGATATTTGGCCGAATTTAATAGCTGTTGATTGTCTCCCCCAGGCTCAGGCTCCTCCATTGCACACGTGCTCCTTTCTTGGTTTCCTTTTCTCTCCCAGTAGGAGGTGTGGTCAGCCTACTCGTGGCCTCAGACTGTATTTCATGCCAGTGGTCTGTTTACACCAGCTGTCGTTGTTCAGCTTCCCCTGGCAGCTTGTTTAGTGTCTTCCAGCACCGCACTAACTGCCATCTGGGGGCTGGTTACCATTCCTGACCTCGAAGAGTCTCTCAATGCTGAACGATGGTATTCTGTGGTTTCTTCAGCAACAGGGTTTTGCCTCAGGCCTGGGGAGGGCATTCAAGAGCCTTGACAGAATTCTGTCTTGTTTTTGTAACCTCATGGGTCACTTTGGTCAACAGCTCAGTGAGGGAAGG
>PVHP010018189.1:0-32818 GCA_004024765.1 Zapus hudsonius | reverse complement strand
AAACACTGTCAAAGTGGTCCAAGGTACTAAATGTCCTGTGTGGAGACTAAGGGTCACTGTTGGCATCTGCGGTAGGAGTGGGATGCTAGTGGACTAAGGAACTGTCTATTGAGGCAACACTACTCACTCAACAGCATAAGAGCTTCTATTTGCTACATTGCTGCAGGTCAGGAATTGAGAAAGGCTTTGGCTGTATGGATATGGTGTGGAGGCTGTCTGCCGAGATTGCTTGTCTAAAGGTTTGACCAGGATGGAGACCGTGCTTCCAATATGGTCACTCTCATGGCTCCTCCTCACCCCATGGACTTCCTTATGGGATGGCTGGTGTGTGTTCACAGCATGGTAATACTGCCATGAGAGAGGGCAGGGCAGAACCCTGGGAGCTTTTACAGTATGGTCAGAAGCTGTGCCTCCACACAGCTGCCTTCCAGATGAGGCCACAACCAAGGAGAGGGCATTAGATCCTACCTTCCCAAGGGAAGAGCGCCAAAGTATTTGTGGACATATTTTATTACCTTGTGGTACTGAAAATTGAACCCAGAGCCTAGCACACACAGGCAAGTGATCGACCAGTGAGGCACACTCCCCAGCTTGATGGATTTTAAAACCATCATGACATTTCTCTGTTTCTTTGCTTCATCAACAAGTTTCAATGAGGCTAGTGGTACAGTGCTTGTCTAGCAAGTACAACCAGTTTAGCAAAAATTATAAATAAAAATTTCCACAAACAAATCCACAAGAGCTGAGACCCAGAAAATTTGGAGAAAATTTCATTCTAACTCAATTTATCTAATTCATTAAAGCCTTAATTAAACAAGTAGTTAAAATGTTAGGCCAAAGAAATAAAGTCCTCCTTTATAGAATATTCTGCCATTACCAATTTGGCATGTGTGATAGTTTTGAATAAATGTCCCCAATAGAATTTATTATAATTGTGTTTATTAAATTGTTAATTGTCTCCAGGCTTCTGGCTGGAGAAAGTGTCACTTTGGCCTGGCCTCCTGGGGTCATGACACCCTTTCTAAATTGGATGCAAAATTCTAGGGATACACATGCAAAATAGCAGCCCGAACCCCAGGTCTGGCAGTTCTGCATTTTGTGAATTACAGTGTTAGTGTGCTTGCTTGAGGTGCTGGTGGTGGGTTTCTCTCTCTTTGCTTGCTTCTGTGAAAGGGAGCCAGCCTTTTTCCTTAACTTCCCCTGGATTTATTAGTTCAATAAATACTTTCCTCCCCCAAATTGTGCCTGGCTTGGAGATTCATCCCAACAGCGTGTGGCTGACTACAACAGCATGAAACAGGATATTTTCAAAAATAAACTTATTTTTAGAATAGTTTTAGAATTCTAGAGAAAAGTTTCCAGGACATTACACGGAGAAGTCATATATACCGCACTCAATTCTCTTACTACTTTCATTTAATATTACTATGGATAATTATCACAACTAGTGAAACAATACACTATTAACTACATCTTGTAATTGATTTGCATATCCCAAGTTTTGACCTAGTGTCCTCTCCCCCCACCCAACAGTGTAAATCTCAGAGCTTTTTTGTTTTCTTTTGAAAACAGCAGCAAAAATGACTAGGTGTGAAGGAGAAAATGAAATACTGTATGGATTTGGATTTAAATCTTGCCTTTGTCACAACTAAGGACAGTAATCAACTTTTTCTCACCTCAGTTTCCCCATCTGTAAAATTGATTTTACATTCATACAGTAGGGAGGAGGCTTCCAGTTCAGTTCCATCTTGATTTCTCTACATCCTGCAACCAAAGGTATGAAGTCTTCAGCAGTCAGGTCTTACTCAATTCTGGTGGGAAATCAAGAAAAGAGCCTATATAGGGCTGGAGAGATGGCTCAAAGGTTAAGGAGCTTGCCTGCAAAGCCTAAGGATGCAGGTTCAATTCTCTAGTACCCACATAAAGCCAGATGCACAAGGTTGCACGTGCATCTGGAGTTCATTTACAGTGGCCCATTCTCTCTCTCTCTCAAAAATATATATAAATAAATCTTTAAAAATGATCCTATATTATTTTGGGGACCCCTCAAGCTTCCCTGGGCAGGTGTTTTTTTTTTCAGATTTTTAAAAAAAATATAAATTGAGGCTTAACTTCAAAATCTTCTTTGAAGAACAATTTATATACTCACTCTTCCTTTAGTTATTAATTTTAAAATCTCTTGGGATTATGGATAACATAAGTTATCTCTAAACTAAATTAAAGAATGATTTCTCTTTGGCCCCCCCTCAGTAACAACATACAAAGGCTGGTGGAACTGGGTTGACTCCTAGGCCATCCATAACCCCCTACCCCATGGACTGATCCAGTTTGCCCATGGAGGAGGATACCCAGCTGATTGGGGACAGGGAAGAGGGAAATTGGGGAATTGGGGACATCAACACATTATTCGTTCATTAGGTGTATCTAATTATGGATAATAAAAAAATTTAAAAAAGAATGATTTCACTTCATGACTGTTGCAGTTACCTTCTCATTGCTGGGACAAAACACCCAGGCAAAAGCAGATAATGGGAAGAAAGAATTTATTTAGATTTACAGTAATGAGGTGAAGCTTTCATGATGGCAGGGGAAAGCAGGCATGAACAGAGGCTGGATGTCAGTCTGCTATAGGAGGTGGAAAATAGCAACAAGAGAGGTAGATAAGCTCTGGAAAGGGAGAGCTGGCAGTAACACCTCAAGGCCTACCTCCAACCTCACACCTCCTACAGCAAGACTCCACCTCCCAAATTGACACCAGTTGGGACTCAGCATTCAAAACACATGAAGTAATGGAAGACGTCTGATTCAAACCACCACATTCTGCCCCTGTCCTCCATAGACCCACAACAATGTCAAGATGTACAAATGCTTTCAGTCCAACTTTAAAAAGTACCCCCCTGCAATTAAAAAAAAATCAATCCAACACTGTTCAAAAGTCCATCTCACCTGAGACACCAGACAATCTCTTTAACTATAAGACTGTGAAATCAAAGAGCAAGTTAAATTCATATATTGGTACAGAGTAAACATTACACTGCAAAAAGATGGCATCGGACATTACAAGGAAAGATTGAACCAGTGCAAGGTCTAAAATAAGAAGGGCAGATATCAAGCACTGTAGTTCTGGGTCCTTTTGGACTAATGAACAGCTCTCAAAAGATGAAACACAAATAGCCAATGAACATACCGAAAAAGATTCCACCTCACTAGCCACCTGAGAAATGGAAATCAAAACTACACTGAGGCTGGGTACCGGTGGGAACCAGATGCTCCAGGCCAGGAGTGCTGATGGACATGGCAGAGACATATTGGGAATCCGTGGAGGAAGCTGCACGTAGGTGCCAGGCCTGGACTCTTGCCTCTTTCTAAAGAAGAGCTCAAAGGACAAGTTTCATCTTTTACAAGTTTCAAAGCCATGTCTAAAGACGAGACAGAGTGTGATCTTCCAGGGCTCAGTGTCATTCAAGGATGTGACGATGGGCTTCACCCAGGAGGAGTGGCAGCAACTGAACCCTGCTCAGAAGACCTCTATAGGGATGTGATGTTGGAAAACTATTGTTACTTCATCTCTGTGGGGTTTCAGATAACTCAGCCTGATATGGGTTTGCAAGTTGGAATAAGGAGAACTCTGGACAGAGAGAATTTTTCCAGCTCAGAGATAATCAGATGGGGAAGCTGAAGATATTTTGGTGACAGTCAAAGAAAACCCAGACAGGCATACTAGATCCACTGTTTTCATCAATCACAGAAAACTAGCAAAGGAGAGAAGTAATGCTTATGGGAGAACACTTATACGAGGCAAGAACCATATAATTTCAGAAACACTATTTGAATATAAACCTGATGGAAAAGTTTTGAAAGATATTTCAGATTAGTTGTTAGAAGTATAAATCCTGTAAGAGAGAAGTTTGGTGACAGTCATGGTTGAGAGAAATCAATCCTGAATACCAAGGCTGAGCAAGTCCACTGTGCATTGTCTCTCCATAGGCAAGCAGAGGAGGAGGTGGGTGGTAAGTAGGTGCTTACTCAGCATCAGGAGATTCAGCCCACCCGAGTATAATGCCTGGGACAGGTCCTTCCTTGAGAAAGGGAGGCCACTCACACATCCTTGAGCTCACAGAGGAGAAAAAAATCCTGGAGTACAATCGAGATGAAATTGTCTTCATAGAAAAATCAGACCTCGGTATCCAGCCTCATAATATTCTAGAAAAGAAGCCCTTTGCATGCAGCAAATTCCTTGTAGAAAGTCTGTTTTTATTATGCATCCAAGATCTCAAATGGAAGAAAATCCCTTTTAATGTCCTTACTTTGGAAACAGCTTTAGAAGGAAGTCATACCTTATTGGACGAAAGCATATTCACACAAGTGAGAAGCCTTATGTTTGCAATCGATAAGGAAAGGCCTTCTGTCAGAAGACAGCCCCGACTCTTCATAAAAAAAAAAAACACACATGGGGAGAAGCCCTATCTATGTGTTGACTCTGGGAAGTCCTTCTGCTAGAAAGCAACCCTCACTAGGCATCACAAAGTACTTACAGGAGAGAAAGCCTATGAATGTGCTCAGTGTGGAAGTGCCTTTGATATTCATGACTTCTCAGCCTGACAATACCTGCACATTATAGGAGGAAAAGATGAAGCTGAAACAAAACAAAGACTAATTGAGAGGGGGAAGAGATATGGGGAGGGTGGGGAGGGAGTCATAATGGTTTATTATCTATGATTATGGAAGCTACCAATAAAAAAAAAAGAAAGTAGTCATACCTCACCGGCCACCAGATAACTCACACAGGAGAGAAACCTTACTGGTGTAATGAGTGTGGAAGGCATTTATCCAGAAGACAATCCCCTTGTGCACCAAAGGACTCACCTTATGTCTGCAATGTCTATGGGAAGTCCTTCTGCCAAAGACCACTCTCACTCTCCATCAGAGCATTCACACAAGGGAGAAGCCCTACATATAAGCCCTACATATGTAACGAGTGTGGGAAGTCCTTCCACCAGAAGGCAACCCTTACTGTCCACCACAGAATACATACAAGAGAAAAATCCAATGGCTGTCCCCAGTGTGGGAAGGCCTTTAGTAGGAAATCAAACCTTGTTCGCCATCAGAAAACTCACACAGGAGAGAAAGCAGACGAATGTAAAAGAGTGTAGGAAGTTCTTCAGCTGTAAATCAAACCCCACTGAACACCAGAAAACTCACAAAAAGCCATGAGAATTCAGTGAGTGATGTGACTTTTTTTGTAAAAGGATATTGTTAGAAATGACCACTACGAGAGACCACTCTGAAAGGAAAGGTTTTAATAGGAGGAAAAGCAAGCTGCTGGGCTATTTTCACCAAAGGTGGCTAAAAAGGCATGAGGCGAGTTCAGATCAGGGCTTTTAAGGGGAAAGTGTTCAGGTTGGGGCCCAGGTGGTGACATGAGGTTGGGTGGAGGGCTCAGGTGGTCCCAGGCTCTCAGGATCAGGAAGGACAGTCCCTCGGGCCAGACTGAGATACAGCAGGTGTGGCTCTTGTTTAGGAGGGAGTCTCTATCTGTGACTCTTGTTGATACTTCTCTTGAGGCTGGTTGGGGGAGAGGATCAAGGTGTAGCCTGAATTCCGACTTTACAGATATACGTCATAGTAAACTATACCTGGTGTTGCTTGGAGGTGTAATGATATGCATTAATTTAAGTCACATATAACACATTCATTATTTGCAAACCTGTCATGCACTAATACTGCAGGATAAATTAAAAGACAAAAATCCTAGAAAATAAAAGCTTAGATTTTTATTACTAGATTCAGTAAACTAAACTAAATGAATAAATAAAAACCTATAATGATATTTTATTTCATCGTGGTCAAATAGCTGTCACTAAGAAAACAAGTAACAATAAATGCTGGTGAGAATGTGGACAGAAGGGAACACATCCATTGCTGATGGGAATATAAACTAGCACAGTCACTTCAGAAATTAGTAGAGATGTTTCTTAAGAAATTGAAATAGATCTTCCATATGACCCAACTGTATCATTCCAGGGTATTTACCTGAAATATTCCAAGTCAACATCTACAGAGATACTTGCATATCAATGATTGTTTAACACAATCCATTCACAATAAAACCAACCCAGGTGTACAACAGAGAAATTGATAAAGAAAATGTGTTATACTGTGTGCTTAGCTTTGAACAGGACATCTAAGTCACCGCCGCCTCCAAGGCTCAGGGAACCAGGTGGAAGATGGGGCAAAAAGAATGTCAGAGCAGCAGAGACTGCAAAATGCTGTCTTCTGGATATGACATGGCCGTTACACTGGTGAACTCATAGCAGCTATGGTTTCTACTCAGTATGGAGCCTGTCAATAGTTCACCACTGGTGGGGAAGGGTCCACCAGACCCCAAATCTCCAAGAGTGGCCAATGGTTGCTGGGTGTAGTCATGGCAAGTTGCCCACTCCACAGAAGATAACCCTCCACCCATGATCATTTATACAACCGGAACTTAATGGGCTAAAAAAGGGCATGAAAGTAAAATTGGAATTAACAGGGAAGAAGGGTGTTAATGGGAGTAGAATTTGGGGAATGAGATGAAAATACATTATATACATCTTTGAAAAAGGAAAAAATTGAAAAAAATAAAAAATGTGATATATAGACACAATTGATTTATATATTATTATTTTTTTTCAAGGCAGGGTCTTGTTCTAGCCCAGGCTGACCTGGAATTCACTATATAGTCTCAGGGTGGCCTTGAACTTCCAGTGAGTCTCCTGTGTCTGCCTTCCAAGTGCTGGGATTAAAGATGTGTATCTCCACATCTGGCTGGATTTTAAAAACTATTATTTATTTGCAAGGAGAAAGAAAGAGAGGAGAGAGACAGAGAGAAGGAAGAAGAGAAAAAGAGAAGAGAAAAGAAGAGGAGAGAGACAGAAAGAAAGGGTGTGCCAGGCACTGCAGCCACTGTAAATAAACTCCAGATGCATGCGCTACTTTGTGCATCTGGTTTTACATGGGTATTGGGGAATTGAACCCAGGTCATCAGGCCTTATAGGTCTGCTGAGCCATCTCCCCAGCCCAGGATTTTGTTTGTTTGTTTGCTTCTCTTGAGGTATGGTCTCACTCTAGCCCATGCTGACCTGGAACTGACTGTAGTTCCAGGCTAGTTTTGAACTCACAGTGATCCCCCTACCTCTGCCTCTCAAATGCTGGGATTAAAGGTGTGAACCACTGCACTTAGTGACAATGGAAACTTTTTATACACTTTATTTTTTTTATTTTTCAAAGGGGGAAGAGAGAGAATGAGCATGCTAGGGCTTCTAGGTGCTTCAAATAAACTCCAGATACATGCACCACTCTGTGCATCCAGCTTTATATAGTTACTGGGGAACTGAACCTGGGTTGTTAGGCTTTGCAGGCAAGTGCTTTAACTGCTAAGTCATTTCTCCAGCTCTGATAATGGATATTTTTGAGACATGAAGAATGAACTTATGACATTTATAGGAAGATGCAACTTGAAAATGATCATATTAAGTGATTTAAACCAATTTCAGGAAAACAATCACCATATTTTCTCTCAATTGTGGTTCCTAGATTTTACATAGATTCATAAAATCATGCATGTATATATAATACAAAAGTAAAAACAGAAATCTCTAGGAGGACAAAGAGGAGTAGTGAGAGGGGTAAGTAAAGGAAGGATGAGGGATGTGGGAAGAATAGACTCAACATACAAAATACATGAGTCTGAAGTGGGTCTCATGTGGCTGATGCTAAGGTGTGGGCTTTCCTGGCTGCAACAATTATTTCCTGAAGCCCTGTCCTCTTTTGTGCAGACTGGACCTGGAGGAAGCAGTGGGAGAATGCTCTTTTTTAGAAATGTTTTTTATTGGAATAAAATTTTATATATATATATATATACACACACAAAATAATATGCTCAGTATCATTAGTTATTAGAGAAAACCATTGAAACCAGGATGACATTCCCTTTTATGCATTAGATATTCTCCCCTCTCTCATGGCTGTTATAGTCTTTCCGATAGCTCTTCAGCAACTTTTCCTGAGTCATAGTGGATCAGTTTAAATTTTGCATAGGAATTCTCTTTCTTAGCTGGAATAAGGCTCTGGAAAAGTTCTGGATGGTAGTACCTTGTGCTGATGAAGGCTTTGAGTATTCTTTCTTAAAAATATTTATTTTCAAGCAGAGAGAGAGAAAGAGATGGACAGACACAATACACATAACACACAGAAACACACACACACACACAGAGAGAGAGAGAGAGAGAGAGAGAGAGAGAGAGAGAGAGAGAGAGAGAGAGAGAATGAGTGTGCCAGGGTCTCTAGCCACTGCAAACAAACTCCAGATGTATATGTACCCCTTTGTACGTCTGGCTTCATGTGGGTACTGGGAAATTGAACTTGGGCTGTTAGGCTTTGCAAGTACCTTAACCGATGAACCATATCTCCAGCTCCCTTAGAGAATTCTTAACATCATTACTATTCCCCTGACCCATTAGGACCACAGGAGAGTTTTTCTCAACTCCTTAACATGAGAATCTGTTGGGATTCCAGAAGGAAATGGTCATGGAAGTATAAGCCCTGTAACTACAGCCCTAAGTCTGCCATGCTGGTGCTCACCTGTATTAGCCAGACCTTGCTTTGCTATGTCAAACATCTAGGAGGAAAGATCTATTTTGGTTCATGGTTTTAGAGAGATGTCATCATGTCAGGGAGGAAATGGTAGAACAGCGCAGCTCACATCATGACAGACAGGAAAGTGAGAAAGATAGATTCCTCCTGGCAGGTCCTATCTACTAAGTTTTCAGAACGTTCCCAAGCAGCAGAACCAGCTGGGGACCTAGGTTTTAACTCATGAGCCTGTGGCACATTTCATATACAAGCCATTACAACATCCAATCTCCAGTGTCCCTCCCAATGTCTTGCCTTGGTGGTTTCTACTTTGGGAATCAGACCTCTCTTGCTTCAGGGGGGCAGACTGTGTTTCCCTGGCTGCATTTGTGATTCTTTCCAGGGCGTAGCTTGCTCAGTTACCTTAGTTTGCTGATACTTTCAAGAAAAGTGGTGGTCTTCAGTTTGTCCAGCTTTGTGTTACATGTCTTCTAAGATCTTCAAATGGTGAGCCTGAAATTGGAGCTGTGTTCAGATTTGCAACGCCTATCCAGCTAGACAGATAGCTTCCAGAAGCTTGGTCTCATGGGTCACATGGGCATGAGTGGGAAGCCTTGGGTTTGCCCTCATGGCCTCTGGGGAAGTCTCTTTGCTTGTTTATTAAATAGGAGTAGCTGTACCTGTCCTCGAATGTTGTGAGACAACAGATGTCACAGATGCGAAGTGTCACAAGGCCTTCTGTCAATGTTAAGGCAGGGGCATTGAACTTCCCTGGGACCATACCTTAGCTGTCTGTGGTGTTTGCTTTCTGGGACATGCTTCAGTGTTTGGACCTGCCCATGTCTCATAATCAGCCTGGTGTTATTGATAGAAAATAATAGCTTAGGGACTGGCTTCTCACAGGATGCCCCACTCACCACTTTGTCACTTCAGGAAGTCAAAGGGGGAGTTGACAAAAACCAGTGGAAAACCACACTTGCTTTTGGAATTGGGCTCAGGGAACTTGCTTTTACTGGACACTCCCAGGAACTTGAGTGAAGCCAACTTCAGGCATCGCTGCAGTCACCCCTCTGCCTGGCCTTTCCTCGCTGGTGCAGCTGCACAGGGTGCAGGGTTGCTGGACCTCCAGACTCAGCTGTGGAGAGTCAGCTGCCAGGAAATTCTCTTGACCAGGGCCATCCGGAAGATGGTCACATTTACTGGTCCTGAAGCAGAGAAATTAGAAACAGAAAGGAACTTGTCTCAGAGCAATTCCCTCTTTCTCCGAAGCTGAATCCAAGTTATTGTTCATTTGGGTATATTTTATGCTTAGGTCAAATTTTAACTTCTTAGAAACAAAGTTCACAAATTGAATAAAATTCAAGTTCACTGGTTTCTCTGCAGACCCCTCCGGGTGAAGGGGAGGTCTGAAGCAACTTTTTAAGCAGTGGCTTTGAGGGACCACAGGCAAATGACCTACTCCACCTCCAGCAATCTCTGTCATTGTTCCACACAAGACACCAAAAAGTGACGCCACTGTGTCAGACAGAGAACAGAAGGATGCTATCCTTGCTGTCCCATAGCGGTGGTGGGACACTCTCACAGGTTTCAACAGAGGCATGTAGGATGCTGTCACTGCTGCCAGAGGGAGGGCTGTAGGATTCTGTCACTGGAATCAAACTCTGTTTCTTTCAGACAGAGGGTGTAGGACATTCTCACTAGTGATAAGGGGCTGGGAGGCGTTCTCTCCAGTGGAGAATGGTAGGACAATCTCTTTGGTGTAAGGCAGGGCTTTAGCAGTGCCTCACTGACTGTAGACAGAGTCGGACACTGTCACTGTGTCAGAATTGGATTGTCCCTGGTGTCAGGGAGCTGTCAAAGGCTCAGTGAGAGGGCTGTAGGACGCTCTCCCTGGCATTAAACAGAGGGCGGTAAGATGCTCTGATTGGCATCAGACTGAGGATGGTAGCTCTCCCACTGGTGTCAGACAGAGGGCTCTATGACACGCTCAGTAGTGTCTGAGTGGTGTGGGATGTCCTCACTGGCCATGGAGTCTACAAGTGCTTCCTTTGCTTGCTGCCGAGCTGGTGGGTCATCCCTTCATGAGCTTTGGCCTCTCTTTCCAGTTTGAGGTGACTCTTCATCACCTTTCTGGCTGGAGTTGAGTGGTTCTTACAGTTCTTTAGGGGATATTTGCTTATTGCTTGTCTGCCTTGTGCCAGGTTCCCATGAAGGCTCTGCTCAGTCACCATTACCAGATCCTTAGGGGTCCATACTGCACAGTTAGCTCTAAAAAACCTCAAGGACATCAGTGTAACCTTACCAGAATATTTTCACTGTCCTAGCACCATCTTTCCTTTTAAACAAGCCTGTGAATAAACTCTTTGATTATGCCTATTTTAGAGACAAAGAAACTCACACAAGCTGAAATCATCGCAGTAATGGTAGAATATTGACCTTGAGAGGTGGAAATGTCAGGGGGAGGGCAATAGAGAGAGAGAGAGAGAAAGAGAGAGAGATTGTAGAATGGCAAACAAAACTGGGTTAAGATGAATAAATTCTGATCTTCTATAACACAACAAGGTGATTATAGTTTTCAACAGCTTTTAATGTGTTTTATAAAAAAACCTGAAGTTATCTAGGTATAGTGACTGACATGTGTAATCCCAGCACTTGAGAGGAGGAGGCAGGAGCATTGCCTGGAGTTTGAGGACAGCCTGGGCGACATGGTGAGTTCCAGGTTACCCTGGACTACAGAGCAATATCCTATCCCCAAAATCTAAAAACAACAACAACAACAAAAGAACAACAATCACAACAAAGAAATAATGGTTTCCCAACATGAAGAAGCAACCAATTAATTAGAAGGAAATGATAATCACTTTGATTACTTCATTTTACATCATGCATATGTATGACCCATTATATTGTACCCCGTAAATATGTACAATTACATGTGAACTGGACATTTTAAAAATAAGTACATAGAAATGTAGTTTTTTGATTCTTAAGCCTGTGCCTTCAATTACACATTAGATTGTCCTTCCAGAGGAGATAGTCAGACAGAAAATATGCACACTGGGTGATCTAACAGAACTTAACAGAAAGAGAAAGGTGAAATATACTCAAGGGTTTTGTAAAAGGAAGGCTTTAAACAAGTTTGCTTCAGGTAAGAACTCTCTGGAAGACCATTTAAAATGGCAAGCTTTACTCTGGAAATCTTAGCCAGTTTCATATTTATTTTGGCAAATCAGTTTAAAACTTTCTCTTGACAGTCATTGGAATTTTGAAACAATTTCTATAAGTGGATCTAAATATTTCATAGATAGTTCAATTAATTTTGGGAGGAGGGGTTTAAAATGTGAGTTGATTTGAGTCTTGACATTACCGTTGCTAAAATGATAATATTCTAACAGGTTAGAATTTATTTAACTTTTATGGGGGGGATGTGGGTATTGTCATTGTTTGAGCACGCATTATATGCTAGGCCCTTCTTTCTGAACCTCAAGAGGACATCTTTGAAGATAGGCTGTATGTCTTCCCTTGCTTTACTATTTCAATAACTGGCATTGGAGATCCTGGGTTTGTTCTGAGTTCTGCCTTCATTAATCCCATGCAAATCTTGTGGTCTTCATACATTTCCTCTAAGCTACATAAGAGGATCAGGATGGGGAAGCCTCGATAGCATGTGAGGATTCTTCGGGGTTAAAAGTTCAGGCTGTCTATAAGGCCATGTGCTTGTGCTGGTCCCCATTCCCAGCCCTTTCTCTTTAGGAATAATGAAAGAGGCAGAAAAGCAGGGCCACTCTTGGGCAGCACCTGCGCGGCCTGTCTGACAGGTGGGCCTTGAGAATGAACAGCCTGTGTGCAGCAGCCAAGTGCAGAGCCTGCAGCTGGCCTCCTGGCTTCCGTCAACCCTCTGGCTGTGGCCTCACTGGCTTCTCTCACTCTCAGGCAACTGTTCAATCATTTGCTTTTTCTCCTCTTAAGGGACAGCGAAGGGAGCTGGGGGGCTTGTTACTTTGGGTAGTTGTCTCTACTTACAATGGAACCTCTACTGAGTGACAGATTTATTTGGCTATTTTTGATAAGTGGGTTGTTTGCAACTCACTGATGGAACAAATTATTTGTCATTTCCACTTGAAAGGCTGACCATCTGAGAGCTGTGACTAAGTGAATATGTGTATTAAAAAGGTCACTCATAGTTGCCTAACATTTTGTCATCTATCATCCTCTGAGCTTTCTGTTTTTATTGTTTTGATCTGAGGAAAACCTTTTTTTCCTTTCAAAATGTGAGAGCTGGAAATTGGGAAATGATAGAACTCTTTATAGGCCCCGTAAGCAGCAGACCCACTTTAGAGACAAATGCATAAACATGTGTTAAAATCCCCTTCCTTTGCTCTTGATGTTAATGACTTGGAATTCACTGAACTCCAGGCACCCTGGATTTGGTTTCCTGCTGAGATTCAGTCATGGTGACATTCTGACTTGGCAGAGTTGGACCCTCTCTGCTGACTCATGCTCCTCTTAACTCTGTCCAGGTCTCCACAATCCTAACAACCAGCATTTGAGCACTTTGCAGGTGTCTGGAGCTGTTCCCAGGGCCCATTGCTAAGGAAAGCGACCATCATAAACTTTTTGCTTTGCAGAAATGCAAAGCAATTTCTTGTCTTCCACCAGGGCCTGGCCTCTGGTCATTTAGGTGTTTATTGTTTAGCATTATTAATGATCAGTTCTGAGGCCAGTTTAGGCATTAGGTTCTGAACCCTTTATGCCAGTTTCTCATTCAATTCTCACCCATCCTTCAAAGGTAATTGCTATCATTGGTCCTATTTTCAGGTAAGAACTGGTTCGTGAACTTGGCTGAAGTTCTTCTTACTTCACATCTCAAGATGTGAACCTGGCAGGTTTGATGCCAGAGTTCATTATTATTAGTTGAGATTCACTCTGGGTTAAAATGAGCCTAGTTCTTGGCCACCTATAACCTGGGAGATGTGTAAAACAGGTCGTGGAAGATGGAGAGGGAAGTGTGGTAGGGGCCAAGCAGATAGAAGAAGGAAGCTAACCAGAGCCAATTCTGTTACAAACAAGCAAGTTAGCCAGCAAGCAAGCAGACAAACTTTAACAACCAGGGTGAAGAGGTCATTCAAGTTTTTGCAGACAAAATACAGTACCTGTGGTTCAAAGATCCCCCAAATAATATGAATATCTTGTTCCTCAGACAAAAGGGATAGAGGGAAAGGATAAGATTTCAAAGGTGCAAGCCAGGCTACAGACAACAAACACTGTTGTGAGGGGCCATTGACATCAATGCCTGATTTTTTTTTTTCTGAGAGATACAAACTTCTATTGAAATACGTTTTCAAAGGCCTAGGTCAAACAGCTGCAGAGAATGTAGCAACCAAAAAGTAATGATGTAAAAATAAATGAACACATCCATTCATAGATTTATCCATGGCAGCTAAATCATCATTTCTTGTGTGTGTACTTGCTTGAAATATAAACTATTCAGAGTACAACTAAGGAGCAAGAAAAAGGATGACTGAATGCTTAAGTCAGATAGACTTCTTTTTATTTTTAGACATTTATTTGCAAGGAGAGAGAGAGGGAGGGAGAGAGTGAGAGAATGATAGAATGAGAGAGAGAGTCAGGGAGAGAGAGAGAGAAAGAGAGAGAGAAAGAGAGAGAGAAAATGGGTATACCAGGACCTCTTGCCTTTTCAAACAAATTTCAGATAGCTATGCCACTTTGTGCATCTGGTTTTATGTGGGTACTGGGGAATCAAACAATGGGCCAATAGGCTTTGCAAGCGAGTGCTTTTAACCACTGAGCCATCTGTTCAGTCCTCAGACTGTGTGTCCTCCTAGAGAATAATGCTTTCCGTAATGGAGCCAGATGTTCTTGTAGCCATAGAAGAAAGCAGATTCTGCAAACATTAATTTATGAAATTAATAATCATTATTTTCTTTACTGTATGATGTCGTGAACATCTAGTCATGTTGGCATATATACATTATCTGGTTCCTTTTAGTTGTTGTGGCTATGCAATATAGACACAGCTATTTTGCGATCTCTTTATCAATGTGACATGGAGGTGGTTTCTTTTCTTTGCCAGGACACAGTGAAATGATGCCCAGAAGACCTTTGTGCCTGTTTCTAGTGGTGACCAAGCAAGGGACAGAGATGATGGGCCTCTGGGGCCACCGCAGGAAGCACTGGGATGTTCCTGGCAACTTTGTCTGAGCAGCTTCCTATTTGCCTGGACTGAATTGTCTGAAAACTGTCATGTAGTCTGAGGCTTGCCCCTGAACACTGCAACAGAGATCTCAGGATGTTGGAGATTCCAGGACCATGGCAGGCACAGTGTGGAGCCAGGCCAGAAGAAAGAAGAGAGGGGCTGCCTGGATAATTCTATCACAAGCTCCAGATTCTGGACATGGAGCTGCAGATTTTGGTGTTTGCCCTGCTATGTTTTGGTCTTGCTTTGGCCCAATCTTTCCTTGTTATATCCCCATTTCTCTTTTTGGAATGGGACCATTTACCCTGTTCCATCATGTATTGGAAGTAACTTGTTTTCTGATTTTACGGGGGCTCACAGTTAAGAGTTTTTCTTGAGTCTCTTTTGAACAGTGTTGGGACTGGTAAAGACTATGGAACTTTTAGGCATGGACTAAATGTATTTTAAATTATGAGACAAAAAGAGAACTTAGTAGCCAAGGTGTAGTGTTTTGATTTAAAATGATGTGTTTGGGTATCATTGGCAACTAGAGTTATGGTGGTTAATCTTCATTATCAGTCTGGCTAGATTTTGAATCCCCATGGCAATAGAGCCAGACATTTAGTGTGAAGTAAGTAAAAGAACAAAAGCAAATGATTTGTATCAACCAGGGTTCAACAGGGAGATAGAACACAGTAATTTGAGCGTAGTAAGTTTAATGTGGAGCATCAGTGACTGGATCAGGGGTTAAAGCATTGGGGACTTGGCTAAAAATCAGAATTCTGAAGAATCCTGGATTAGTAGATGTGAGTAGCCAGAATACTTATGGCTGAAAGTTCCCAAGAAGTCTTCCCTTAGAGGACTATGTTTCACTACGAGCTGGGTAAATAAATTGAGGAGCTGGAAACCTTCCCTCTGGTATTCAGAGAGGTGCCTCAGAAGTGCCGGGAAGCTGCCAGCTGCTGGGTGCTGCACGCTAATGAAATAGGTCACCTCAGAAATGGGGCACCCCACCTTGTAAGAGAGGGTGAGGGGACCCCAACAGACCTGGGAGAGGTAAGCTCTTTGGTGAGCCAGGAGTGGTGGTACACTCCTGTCACCCCAGCACTTGGGCGGCCAAAACAAGACCATGGTGAGTTGAGGCCAGTCAGGGCTACATAGAGAAAATTGATAGCCACCCCCCCAAAAACAACAAACAAAACAACCCTCCAACCAACCAACCAAAATACCTAATGCCCTTTATTGACAATACTAATATCATGCCAGCTGGCGAAGAAGAAATATTTCACAGTATTATTTCAGAGCAAGTGATAGAGAATAAATTTGGAGCTGAGTTCTCAAACAGGTAACTGGCAAACTCTTATGTGTGATTAATAGATACTCAGTAGACATGGATTTCTCATTTTTGATAAGTGAAATGTTCATTGTCCATAAAGCTATCACACTGTGTTCTAAGAAACAGTTTCCTAATTTTCTGAAAGTATTGCCAAGGTGAAGGGAGACAGATTTCTCTTGGGAAGACCCGGAGGACAACACTGCACATGGTCTGGATGGAGAGATGCATTAATTGTAATGTACTGTAGTGTTAATGTACTATAGCATGTAACCGTAGTGTAATCAATGTACTGTAGTTGCCATGATTTAATTTTTTAAGTTTCATCTACTCATTTTCTTCTGTGGAATATGAGAATTTGAGACAGCACTCTTTTGTCATACACTTTTCTACGTATCTACACATGGACACACATTTTCCTCCCTTAAACTCCTCAAATCCATATAAACAAGTCATGCTAGGTCAGTAGTTGTTGCTTTATGTTATTTTTGTGGGCTTTTACTTTATTTGGTAATAGTTTTATATATGTATATAATGTATTTTAATCATAACCATCTCCCATTACCTTCTCATTTATTCCTCCCTCCCCCTCCCGCTGAACTCCTTCCCAGTTCGTCTGTCTTCTATGTTGATGTCTTTGTGTGTGTGTGTGTGTGTGTGTGTGTGTGTGTGTGTGTGTGTGGGGCAATGAGTTTAGTTAGAACTGCTTGCATGAGCATGAGTGGAGTTTGTTACTGATACCCAGATGTTATGGGTTGAATTATGTCTCCCGTTGGCATGTGAAAGTTCAGCCTCTGTACTCAGAATGTGACTTTGATGACAAGGTCTTTAAAGAGGTAATGAAGTTAAGATGACCTTAATCCCATATGACCAGTGTACCATAAAAAGGGGAAGCTGGGTGGGGACATGGATCAGAGGTATCAGTACTGGCAGTGCAAGCATGAGGGTCTGAGTTTGGATCCCGGGACCCATGTAAAATGCCTGGACAACTGACCTGTTCCTAGGCCAGGGAGGTGAGAGGAGGAGCTTGTTGGCTAGCTTGTCTAGCTGAGCTGGTGAGAGCTGGGTTCAGTGAGAGATCTGTACTAGTTAGGGTTCTCTAAAGAAGAGAACCAATAGAATTAATATATAAAAGGGGGATTTATTAAATGAGCTCTTAAGATATGGGCTGGGCAGTCCAACCACAGCTGTCCACAGACTGGAAAATTGAAGAATCTTGCTCAGTCCAGGAGGCTGAATGCAGACCAAAGAGTTATAGGACCTGCTAGTGGCAGGACCTGCTAATCACCCCACAAGGTCAAAGGTAGAACAGAAACACATGTAAGCAAGCAGCAAGGGCATCTGGACAAAAGAAGAAAATCCCTGGAGTTCCCTGGCGCTTCCAGAAGGGCCAGCCTTTGGGGAGGAAAGACTTCCTTTCTCAGTTAATCTGGCCTGGGAACATGTCACCCAAGAGGTGTGTTTCTCAGGTTATTATTCCTAATCTGTAAAGTCGACAAATGAACAAGCATCACAGACCCCATCTCAAAAACAAAGTAAAATGATAAAGGAAGTCACCTAATGTCAACCTTTGGCCTCCAAACACAAGCGCACAGAGATGTATATGCAGCTGTACACACATGTGCTTTCACATATGAATATGAGAGCACTCGAGTGTGACCCCCCCCTCATCCCACCCCCACACCACATGCCAAAAACATCAAAGGGGAAATGTAGAGACAGATATGCACAGCAGTTTGCCTTGTGAAGTTCAAGGCCATGACTGGATTGTTCCCTTTATAAACCAAATAATGCCAAAGTCTGCCAGCTATTGGGAAATGAGGAAGGACACTGATTTTCACAGCACTCTGAACAAAGAACCTTAACAACACCACGCATGTCCAGTCTGCAGGATGGTTACTGTAGTCAGCTGCTGGGATGAACCTCCAAACCAGGCACAGTTTATAGGACAGATGGGAAATATTTGAAGCTTACAGATTCAAGCAGAGAGAAAAACCACCACTAGCACCTCCAAAAGCAAGCAGTCAGGCAGCCAAACAGCAGGAATCCAGGCAAAGCTCAAACTGCTTTCTCCTCCCTTTCTTCCTTCCCTTCTTCCCTCTCCTTCCTTCCTTCATTTTTTCCTTCTTCCCTCCCACTCTCCTTTTCCTCCCTTCCCCTCTCTCTACTTCTTTCCCTCCCTCTCTTTTTTCCTGTCACACTCCCCCTTTTCATATTGTTAGAATATCTATTACAAATGTACCCTGATTTTCAGCAGAAGAGCTAGCACTCCTCTTGTTGGTGCAGACCTTTACTGGACAGCCCTAGAATCAGTATGGTACTATGCTGGGGCTCTGAAAATTAGGTTGATCAGCTACAGCCTGTCTCCATGTTCTTCATCCTTATGGATTTATTCCTTAAAACTCCTCTTTCTATTGTCTCCCTGAGGTTCTGAGCAGCAGTTCTGAACAGTCTTCCTCATGTTTATGCTAGGGGGGTCCCATGGCCTCATGCAATCATGTCTTTTGTGGGTCTGGCATGGTTTTCCTGAATTTTGAGCTTAGATCTTATTTCTGTGTCCTTTCAAGCAACTTTTTCTATTGACTGCTAGCCAAATTGTGTATATTGTCTACATTGAAAAATTTTCATATTGATTTCATATTGATTTTATGGCGAATCTATTCTTCTGAGAACCATGAAAACAATACCCCAACTGATATTTTCTAAATTATGTTAGAGTTGACCACTGCTGACATTGTAGTAAATGATGGAGCTTGGGAATGTATTATTTGTTCCAGACAAGTTTAATTTCCTTCAGGGAGGGAAGTCTACTGGCAAGAGCAGCACAGTTTATACTTGAACCGAAAGTTTAGAGAAGAGGGATAAACGTAACAAGGATGTTAAACAGAAGTAAAAGACTTATAGATCTTGTTCTGGACAGAAAAAAATCAAAGCAAGTAGGTGCACTGTCATCAGAGAGATAGAAGAAGGTGTGTGTGGGACTAACAGTGAGCCCACAAGGATGTTTTCACTTCTCATTGCAGCTCTCTGCTCCTGTCACCAAACAGTCAGTGATGGCTTTTTCCATATGCATGCTGCCGTCTTCTGAAACCACAAGGAGATGTCCCCATTGTTCCCAGATCATAACACCAGAATCACGTTCGTGGTACTTTAAGGAATATGGAACTCATTCTGGCAATGTTATTGAGTCGTTTCCACACTTTAGTGACAAACAACCTCTCTTATAGTCTTTGGATCATGTATGGTATGGAGCATCAAGTCCATTGAGTAAACAGACAAACACGTCACACACCTAAAGAAAATGCATAGGTCATATTGCAATGGCAGATGTAGGTTTTATTTTAATCGGAGGCTCATAGAAGGTTTCTTTGAAAGAGTGACATTTAATTTGATCCTGGAAGTTAGTAGTCATTATGTGAAAGGACCATTCCAGGCTAAGAGGGAGAAACTTGCTTTGTTTAAGGATGAGATCCATTAAAGCAACATACCATTGGCGCCTGGTGTATGAGGAGGAGTGTGGTGAGTGGAGCTGACAGCCACTGGGGCTGGAACAGGCAAGGAAGAGGCTGAGCAGTGTGGCTTCCAGCTTTAGACATGAACAGTGGGGAACTGGAATTATATTGGTTGGGGCTAGGTCAGTAACTGGGTTTTGGAGAGGTTCAGTGGATACCTAATAGACATGGAAGGGTCATCTGGCACACATAGAAATCTGGAATGGGATGTGCACAGAACTGAATCCGCGGAAAGTCTTCAAAGCCATGGAAGGACCCACCTCCAGAGAAGAGCATGCCAAGAGGACGGGGCCCAGGATAGTTCCAAGAAGCTGGGACGCTTCAGCCTCAGCTAGAAGAGGAAGAGCCTGCAGAGGAGACTGAGGACTGATAGGTAGACAGGTGAGGCAGGCCAGGCATCCAAAGCCACGAGAGAACAGTCCCAAGAGCACACAGCAATTGTTACAAATGGTGCTGAGGGCTAAATACGATAACAGTCAAGAATTGATCACCACACTTGGGAAGATGAGGCAAAGAAGACCATCATGAATTCAAAGCTAGCCTTGGCTACAGAGGAAGACCTTATCTAATAAAAAAGAAACCAAAATAAAATAATAATAAAGATTTGGCGACCAGACAGGAGGACCTTGGTATCTCAGCGAGTATTGTTCTAGAAGAGCAGTGAGGCAGAAGTTTAAATAAGTAGGCTGAAAAGTGAGAGACAGGAAGTGGGGATAGCACATAACACATGTGTATAGAAAGGAGAGACAAGGATAGGGTATACTGGTTGGTGGGAGCCAGAAAACTCTGTTTATTTATTTATTTATTTAGTTATTTATATTTTAAAGGATGGTAGATGACAAGATATTTTTCAAAAATATTTATTTGCAAGGAGAAAGAGAGAGGAACAGAGTGGGTGTATCAGGGCCTCCATCTGCTGCAAATGAGATCCAGATGTATGAGCCACTGTGCATCTGGCTACATGATACTGGGGAATTGAACCCAGGTTGTTAGGCTTTGCAGGCAAATGCCTGAACTGATGAGCCATCTCTCAGGCCCCAACAGGATATATTTTTACTAGAGTTTTACTGTTGGATAAAAGACTCTAGGAGAGACAAGTTGCAAGAAAGAGAGGGATTACAGATACACAAGGCGGAGGGTATGCTGAAGAACCCATACTGACCCGCAGAGTTTTTGCTGGAAAGAGAGACTTGTTCCCTGCTTTGTCACAGGAGGAGACGATGACGGCAAAGGAGCTGTGGACAGTACAAAAATGACAAAACCTCCACCTGGTTTCTATTTTCTTTATGAAGTTTGACTTTGACACCAAGTATCTTTTTCTCAGGCCAAGAAGTGAGGAAATGTTCAAGATGCAGCGATTTGGCAGTGCACGTTGAAATTACCCAGCTTTTCATTTCTTTAGAAAATATAGTGAGGACACTTTCTTGTCATTTTATTCTGGCTGGTTCTATTCACTTTTACTTTTAATCTAGTCAGGCAGGCATATGGATGGGATCTCTGGAATGAGAGGGCGGGCAGGTTTCAAGGCAAATAAGCCTTGCTCACCCCTGGCCGGACTGTTGTCTCCTTTGTGACAGAGGGAGCTGCTAGGTACTTGTAGCTCTGCTTTCTGAATCCCTCCAGCTTGGCAAAAAGAGTACCAGGATCAAGAATTTGGAATTTAGGACAGATTATCTTCTAAGCATTAAAGGGCACAGTCATACAGAGATACACTAATCTTTCCTATCTCATTAGCAAATACTAGCTGAGTGCTTCTAGATTATAGTTTCATCATGGGCTGGGACTTAGGAGACTTACAAAGGCCAGTCCTCTCCTATGTGAACAAGCTAGAACCTCTGCATATTTTGAGTTTCTGATGCATAGGACAGTATGAGAGTCACAGCTCCAATGCACTAAAGAAGCATTCTCAGGTTTGCAAGATCTCCCCTCTCCAGTGAGGACACACAGGCTAATGATATGGCCCCTTAAACTACCCTATTCTGAGTTCACCCTCACCAACAACCTTCTGACTGTAAATTTCTTCCCATACTCAGCTGAACAGGTACCCAGTGCAATAATCTTATAACTCATGTCTTTGCTTCCATGACAATGATTTATTTTTGTTGGTTGGGAAGATGTCCTTGAGCTTGGTTAAGGTGAGTTTATCTGGGACAGTGGTCCCCAATTTGGCCACTCGTTAGGATCACCTGAAGAGCTCTGAAATGCCGAAAGGAGAGACATACTGAGTCCAATTAAATGAGAAAGTATGGTGATGTGATTTGCATTGTCATCAATGTTGGAGTGCTTAAATGAATTACAGGAGGATCCATTCCCAGTGTACAGTTGGGGTTCAGTATTGAGCTGGAAAAGCCTGTAGGCCAGACTCCATCTTAGTATACTCATGAGAGAAACGAATGAGTCTCCAAGACCTTTGGGTGGGTAGCAAGTTGGATAATACACTACCCAGACAATCCCACTTACCAGTCCCTAGGAAAGCTCTGTTCAGTTTTATTCTAAACCATCTCAGCTGAACCACCTGTTGGACCACCTTCTCTACGAAGTTTACAAGTAACTGGAGGGCCCACTTTTCCAATGACCTGGATTAAAGGAGAAGGCAAGAGGCCTTGGGTCAGCGCCAGCAGGAAGGAGGTCCTGGGAGACCAGGAGTGGGAGAGAAGAGTGCCTGTGAGCCTTCCCATCCTGGAGTCTAGCTTGCTTCCATCCAAATTGCAAAGCTGGACATGAGACCTTTTAAAAATATTTATGTATTTATGAGAGAGAGAGAGAGAACAAGAGAGAGAAAATGGGCACAGTAGGGCCTCTGTCCACTGTAAATGAACTCTAGATGCATCCGTCACCTTGTGCATCAGGCTTTACATAAGTACTTAGGAATCAAACCCCAGGTCCTAAGGCTTTGTAGGCAAGTACCTTAAAACTGAGCCATGTCTCCATCCCTGGACACTAGACTTTTGCTAAACTCCAGAAGAGACGTCTAAATTAGAAAATGTTCTTTCTAGCCACCTCTGTCATAACATGCTATATGTCCCACTCAAGCACCTGCTGTGGCCCCCTCACTCAGCTAGTTAAAACTATGGGTACTGGGATGATGGCTTAACCCGTGTTATGCCACTGACCTCGATGTTTAGTAAGAGGGAATTTCTGAGCAGTCTTGCAAACAGATGGGAAATGTGAAATGACAAACTTCCCTCAAAAGAAGCTTTCCAGTCAAGAAACTGAGTGTGGTAGTTTGACTGGATGTCCCCCAATAGATTTAAGAGTTTACTAAAAGTTTTTTTCTCCAGCTGCCTGGCTGGAAGAAGTGTCAACTTGGCCAGATCCTAGGGTGGTCCAGCTCTAGGATATTTCTGGGGGTGGGTGTGGAATTCCAGCTATACATATGTAAAGAGCAGTCTGGGCTCAAGCCTTGAGCTTTTCTGTGGTTTGCCTGTTTCAGTGTACTTGCTTGCTTTTGGAGTTGCTGGCAAAGTGTTCTTTACTTGGATCTGTGAAAGAGGGCAGCGTCTCAGCAATACAGAACTTCCCCTGGGTATATAACTTCAATAAATCCTTTCCTTTCATAACTGTTCCTGGTTTACAGGTTCATCCCAGCAGTGTGTGTCTGACTACAACACTAAGGTAGGAGGATTACAGTGAATTCAAGACCAACCTGGGCTATACAGTATGTTCTCAGTTAACCTGGGTTAGAGTGAAACCCTGCCTTGATCAAACAAACAAACAAACAAACAAATAGAAAGAAGCTTCCTACAAACATTTATTCACGAGACAATAAAATATCCAGCTAGAAAGGACACAGAGAAGGAGGGTGGGGGGGCAGGGAGAACAATTCCAAGGACCATCTAGACTTGAAATTCCCCTTAGTCAGTTGTCTTCCAACATCACTAAAACTGGGTTGGGTTAGGAAGAGGATATTTGTTTTTCAGGTGAAATGTTAGGGGAAATCAGAATATAATTTCTGTAAGTGGGATTTAGCCAGGGGACTAGAAGTAATGTTTTTAATCCTAAACAAATTCCTGCAGTCTCTAAAGGAGGTAGGTGCTGCTGGGACGAGGTTGAACACCTATGAAGGGCTCCCTGAGTGCTGGAATCCCCTTTCTTTCCCAAGTTTATCTGTCAAGATGCACTTTCCTCTGTTTGAAACAATTCTACCTAAGGTGAGAATAAGGGGATTCCAAGATCGCCCGTCAGAGTTTACAAGGCTTTTAAACGCATTAAGATCTCAGACTCTAGCCCAGTGGCTTCCTTTTGATAAGAATCCACCCAGTCTCTCCTTGCTTGGAAAGGACTGCTTCCAGCAGAGGGCGTCCTTACGCAATTAATTCCTCCTGCTTTTCAGAATCATGCTGTTGATGGGCAGGGAAATAGCTCTTTCTTCTAAAGATTTGCAGTTCAGCTCATTTGGCACAGCATTTATCCCTAAGGTGTTAAAGTGTTAAGAAGACTTGTTCCAATGTTTTTCTTAGTTGTGTGATAAGTTGTACTATTAATGAGGCTGGTAACAGGTCATAAATTGGTTTAGCTAAAAATCTGCTGATTTTATTTACTCATAAATTCTGCAAATATTGATGGCATTCCTTCTGTGTGCACAGCATGGAGATGGGGGTAGGAGTACAAGGCCAGCCTGAATCAAATTTTCCTGAGAGTCTTTGATACTGATATCAACAGGAAGTAAAATAGAAATGTGAGGTTGTATGAACATACAAGAACATATACATATATCTACATCTACATCTATCTGTCTGTCTGTCTGTCTATGTATATATAGAGAGTATGTCAGTATTTTCTCATACTAAATGTTTGCTATAGTCATTGTTGGGAGGTGTTGTCTTTCTACTTCATATTGTAGATGGCAGAAAGAATAATCAAATTGGTTTGAAATGTTTGAGCTTTTATCACAATTGATTTGTTCAGGTCTTCTTTATTCTGATTTTTAAGAGGAAATAACCGTGTGCAGTGAAAGTTGACCATTATTTTTTTTAAAATATATTATTTGGAAAGGAAAAATTGTTCATTGTCTCAGTATCTTTGGTTTCTCGAGGTAGGGTCTTGCTCTAGCACAGGCTGACCTAGATGGAATTAGTGGTCCTCCTACCTCCGGCTTCAATATCTTTTTAAGTCTTTCAATTTCCCATGAAAAGAACTAAAGTATCTGAATTCTCTTCTACCCAGTGGAAATTTGGAATAAGATCTGAAAGTGGCAGGGTTATTTCATGTTTCTCTGTTAGGGTGTTGGCAGTGGAAGGTGGTTGAAGGTGTGTGGGTTGAAATGTCTACCTGAAGGCTAGAGCCTGAACTGCAGGCTTGGGTGAACATCTTGACCTCACATTAGTCTTTTCTTACCAGATGAGAGCAAATGGCTCTCTGAGTCCAGCTGTTTTATCCGCTTCCAGAATGAGACCACTGTGGTCCTCTCAAAGGACCAGACCAGCATTTTCAGAAGCTTATTAGTGTGATGGTGTATCTTGCAGCACAATCCAGTGGGTGGTGGATGGTGCAGTAGGGAGGTGTTAGTACAGATGCCTTTCATTTTGTCTCCATACCCTGCAAAACTCTGGAAGCAAGGTCAGAAATTCAGGGTATCATAGGGAACGACATTCTGGACCTTGGAGCACTCTGGGACATTCTGGGCTCTTCTGGAGGAAGAAAAAGTGCAGGGAGGGTCCTGCCCAGATCCTGTTACTGGACAGATGCAGATGCTCTGAGTGCTGGCTGCATAAACTCCTCGCCCTGGAGGAAGCCACTTGCCTTAGGGCTTATATTACTTCCAGAAATTCACAGATAATGACAGCTAGGAAATGGGACATCAAATGCCAGGCCCTTGCTTCCAGGTAGCAGTCAGTTTTGTGTCTTGATGTATGCACAAGCCGGTTAGGACTCCCTGTGGAGTCAGGCTGAAGGTCAAGACTACTTTCTCCCGCTCCATCCTGTCTCCCTCACCTCTTGCACAGGGTGCTCCTGGAGTCACCACTTTCAGATGCTGTTGCTAGAGACGTAATTTGACACAACAGCTCCTTAGACTGGATAGGACAAGTGGTTCTCTTCATTCTCTGCCCCATGCCATCTGCCTACCTGCAGCTTCCTTTCTCTTAAAGAGCACACTTTACCTTTGTATGGGGCCATGGGCTTCAGTCTGTTCTTAATGTCAGTGGTAAATCTCGTTAACTGCAGGTTAACAAGGGTAGTTTCACTCAACTTTCCAGTAAGCAGTTAAAGAATGGATTGTGGTCCAACTCCTATCACTGCTGGACTAGTTTCTTTTTGTCTTTAACGTTCCAATAGCTGACATTGGGATAGTTTTTTTCTTTTTTTCACATGCTTTTTAAAATATTTAATTTGAGAGAGTGAGAGAAAGAAGATAGAGAGGGAGAGAGAGAATGGGCACACCAAGGCATCCAGCCATTGCAAACGAACTCCAGATGCACACAGCACCTAGTGCATCTCGCTTTACGTGGGTACTGGGGAATTGAACTCAGGTCCTTGCTTTCTAGGCAAGTGCCTTAACTGCTGAGCCATCTCTCCAGCCCTGGGATGTCTTTACAGTTTGCTACACACTCACTGTGTCACTTATATGCATTGGCATTTCTGGTAATGATGGCAGCTCTAAGAAGCAGTCCTGGTAGTACCCTCATTTCACAAATGAAGACAAGGAGACAGAGGGGAGCTCACTTGACCAAGATGGGAAGTCCAGAGGTCCAATTCCTTCCTCTAGGCTGGAGTGTTCTCTACTACACTGACCATTCTGGGGCCAATAGCAAGGGAATGACCTGCAAAGATTTAAAAAAGATTCTCTGGTCATGGTTCAACATAATTAGAAAAGCTGGGGATGGGGCCAGAAGTCCCTGTTGAAACAAGCCCTGCGTGTGCACTAACATTCATTTGGGACAACCACACCTGGACTGCCATCTACGGTGCAAGCACTCCTGGATTTCTCTTGAGTTTTGGCTCATTTCAGGTAAGCAACTGACATTTGTGTCTAAGCAGTCTCATGGGAAGAGGCTTCTACTATCCTGTTTTAAGGCAGGAGGATGCTGCCAAGGGCCTCCTTAAGCCTTTCTTTCTCACCTGTGAGTTGCTATGCGACTCTTTTCCTACCTTCCAGGAAGTATGTGCAGGGTGATGGAAATGTCATTTGCAATTTGATTTTAAAGTAACAGACTATATTGATAAAACATATAGCCAATAAGTAAGTCATGGAGTTGGCTATGTATAACTGAAGATTAATTTTAATTATGATTTCTAAATGAATAGGGAAAGGGAAGTTCTGTTACCTTTTCTTTAAGCTGTAACTTTTGCTGCACACTATTTACTAGAGGTGAATACAGAATAAAGTAGTTTTCCACATTCCTTTCACAAAACCTCCAAAGCAATACAGTGAGTATAGTGTTACTCCCAGCCCCACACTGGTGAGAAGCAATTTTGCTGTCTTGTTTGATTTCTGTCTTTTCAGGCAGGTCTTCTCTGACACTCTAATTTTTAGGGCTCACCCCCTGGAGTTCTTTATTTCATTTTGACACAGAAGTTATTTATTTTCTCCTACCTTTCTCACTTGTCTCTTTAAGTTTTCTTTTCTTCTTTCTTTATGGTGGTTTGAGGAGCCACTTTATAAAATGCTCAGCTTAGCTTTTTTCTATCCACCCATCTTCAGTTTCTACAGTCAATACTTATTGAACAGCCAAAAATCAGTAATATGTGAATAAGTAGTATTTTACATGGGGAAAGAGCAAGAAATTTTTGACTTTGAATAATCTTTAAACATTTGTTAAAGGAAGGGATTTAGTAGTATGACCTGCTGGTCTCTGCTAATCCAGAATACAAACACACACACATACATACACACACACTATTCACTAATGTAATCAAATATGCCCACCTGTGACAGTTCTCTGGTCACTTTGTTAATGTCCTTGTTGTCTTCAGTGCTATGGCCAATACTTCTTATGCATGTATGTTTGTTCTGGGTCATAGTCTAACCAGGCTTCTGAGGAAATTGGGCAAAGAGTATAGCTGAAGAGTGAGCATCTCTCAGCATTGCTTATCAATATTGGTCATCTCACAGTTCTTTTCCGTGGTTCATTCCCATATTCCATTCTTATAGTTCATTCCCACAGTTTATTATAGTTGTTCATTCTGAAAGTTTGTCTCCACAATCCAGGAGGATAGGAAATAGCATTTTTATACTTGCCAACTTGTTTTCTAAAAGTAGTTGTGCCAAGTCCTGTATTCTCATTAGCAGTCCTTGAGAATTTCTGCTTTTCCATTTCCTCACGTTTGAAATATTGGTTCACCTTTTTCTGAATGTCAAATATGGAAATGGAAAATCATTTTGATTTTGATTTTAAATTTGCCTAATTACCAGTGAGATTAAGAATACTGTCAGGCATTTATTGTACTTTTATTTTTGTCTTCCTCTATGAACGGCCAGTTAATATCTGTTGCAGTTACCTTCTGCTTGCCGGGACAAACACCTGACCTGAAACAGCTTATGGAAGAAAAGGGTTTATTTCAGGCTTACAGATTCCAGGGAAAGCTTTATCATGGTGGAGGAAACTGGCTCACTTTACCATATATCCATAGGAGAGAGAGAGAGAGAGAGAGAGAGAGAGAGAGAGAGAGAGAGAGAGAGAGGAGTTTAAGCTGGCTCTGAACACACTTTAGTCTGGACTCAAGATCTGCCCCCAGTGACACATCTCCTCCCACAGGGCTCCACCTGATGGATCTAAGTAGGAATGTTTATCAAAAATACCTGAGGCTCTGGGGTCATTTAGATTCAAGCCACCACAACATCTTTTGTTCCTTTTCCATTGGGTTGCTTTTGGGAACCATCTGTTTCTGGTGTTATGTATGGGAAGCAATTTTCCCCCAGATTGTCTTACCATTTCTCTTTATGCTAACTTTTATGGGAGATCAATTAAAAAATCAATGTAGTAAATTTGCCAACCTTTTTTTAAACTCTCTTTTGTACATTTGCATGACTTTCCCTCCAGCCCAGGCTGACCTGGAATTCACTATGTAGTCTCAGGGTGGCCTCAAACTCCAGGAGATCCTCCTACATCTGCCTCCAGAGTGCTGGGACTAAAGGCAATAGCCAAAAGATCTTGCTTTACCACAGTCATGAAGACATTTTCCCACAATTTATTCCAATTTTTAAAACATTTGAGTTTTGTATTTATGTGTTTAACTCATCTAGAATTAGTTATGAGATAGTAGCTTAATTTCATTCAAAATTACCCCAAGATTCATTGAGATTTATTTTATTCATATTGATCTATCATTCCATTTCTGTCATGTCTATATGCTTATAAATCTATTTCTAGACTTGACATTTTAAACCATTAGTCAGTTATCTTTCCTTTTGTCACACATACTTTCTGGGTTTCTGTAGGGCCCTATCATGTAGCCTAGGCTGGTTTCAAATATGTGATCCTCATCCTTAGCTTTCTGGGATTACAAGTGTATACCATCAAACCCAGCTACATTTCTATAGCTTTAAAATGAACCTTGACAATTGGTAAGGCAAGTTCTCTGCTTTATCTTCAAATATTTCGTAATTATTTCTAAGCCTTTCTCTTCTATGAAAATGTCAAAGTATATAAAGTATAAATATTATAGATTAAGGGCTGGAGAGATTGCTCAGTGGTTAAGTGCTTGCCTGCAAAGCCTAATGATCTGAGTTCAATTCCCTAGTACCCATGTAAAACCAGAGGCACAAAATGGCACACACATCTGTAGTTTGTTTACAGTGGCTGGAGGTCCTGCATTCCTATTATTTCTGTCTCTCTGGATCTCTCTCACTTGCTCACTGTGCCTGCAAATAAATAAATAAAATATTTAAAAAATGATATATTATGAGGTATGATAAAAATTATAGATTGATTGGAATAATTTTTTAAAAGTTGAGTCTTCCTATATCATATTTTATTTTTAAAAATCACATTTTCTAACTTACTCCAGCATAAGAAAATGCTTGACTTCGTATTGATTCTATATCAGTAAACTTGCTGAAGTTCATACTAATTATAATACGTCACACACGTATTATTTTTAATTCTCTATCATAAGTGTTGTTTTTGAAAAGGACCACACTTCTTTAATACTTCCCCTTCAAGATATGACACCTAATTGCCCTCCCTTGATGTAAATTACACTTAGTGATTTGATTTTTTTCCCCTTCACGCTGAGGACTGAACCCAGGGCCTTGTACTTGATATGCCAAGTACTACATCAATGAAGTAAATCCCCAGTTGTGAGGCATCTGATTTTAATAAGTAGAAAAAAAGTGGAAGCGATGGTGTGTCATTTCTGAGATCTGGCCATAAAGACAGCACTGTTTCCATTTTGCTCTCTGGGGGAGCCAGCAGTCATGGCATGAGGACACTCAGGCCCCTGGAAAGGCTCACGTGGTGGGGGACCGGGACCTCTTGCCCACAGCCATGGGACTGAGCCATCTTGGAAGTAGATCCCCTGGTTCCAGTCATACTTGCAGAGGACTGCAGCTGCACCAGACATTTTGACTCCAGCCTCCTCAGAGACCTGCAGCCTCTAAGCTGCTTCCAGATTTCTGACCTTCAGATACTTTGTGAAGTAATATTTTTCAAAGAAAAAAATGTAGCTCTTGTTTTATTATGACCATATAAATATTATTCACAGCCAAGTCACATGGTGGACAAAAAACTTAACTTTCTTATATAACACTGTGCTTTTCCTAGACTTAATTGTTTCTTCTCTTTTCTTTATTATTTGCTTATTTTGTTTCTGCCTTTGACATCACAATTATTCTCTGTCCTCAGATGAAAATTAAAAAGCAGTAACAATTCCCAACTCTCTTTCAACTTTAGGAATTGTACTTTGTACCCAGTGAGATACAGTTCTTGAAATAAAAGTGATCTAATCAAAACACCAATACCAGTCATTCTCCATTTTCCAAGTGAAGAGGGAGGAGGAGGAGTTGGTGGTTTGAAGAGAGGAGAAATAGAAGGATAGCGATGGGCAGAGTGACAGCACGAACGAGCTAGTTGTGAATGGCTGCACGTCACTAGCTCACCACATGCCCACGGGATGCTGAAGGGAAAGTAGTGATGGCATTGTGTGTGGGTTTTATGTTTGCCAAGTTGACAAAGTTCACTTCCTGTGGTTTATAGGAAGTGAAATTAGATTTAACAAGGGATGAAGTTGTGCCAAACGTGTTTATTAAAAAATGAAACGGACAGGAGTGAGCAGAATAAGGGACTTGACCCTGGTGAAAAAAGAAGAGACACAAGGGTTTTGAGGGTGAAAAGATGGGGAAATGAACAAAGTCAATGTCTCAACACAGGTTTCTGTAACTGTGGGAAATAGAACGAGCTGGAAGACGGGTGGATGGAAGGATGTTGAAATGGGAGACTGAAAAGCAATATTTTCTACTCCTGTCCTAATTCAGAAGATTAGGTTACCATAGGATTTGGTTTTCTGGTGTTGGGGATCCAGCCCAAGGCCTTACACATGCTAAGAAAAATGATAGACCACAGACGTCCACCTCGATCCTTAATTATTTTAGTTTTGAAAGATGCCTAGTGAGTTTTAAAATTTGCCCCTTCCTCAATTTTCTGTTTTCTTCAAGACTGTATTGGTTTTTTTGTTTTTTTTTTTTTTTTAATGCTTCAAAATACATTTTAGGACAAGTGAGAAAAATAGTCCTCAAGGGTTATATTACAGATTTTGATTAGAATTGTAGATTGATTTAGAAGAGAAGTGACTTTTTTTAATACTACCTTCTCATAAAGGTTGCCTTCTTAAGTCATTTTCTTTAATTTTGATAATATTTATTAATTTCCTTGCAAGGACTTTTGTCACAGTTTCAACATTAAGTATCCTCCACTTGAATACTTAATCTCCAGTTGGAAGCCATATTTTTAGAGGTTCTGAACACTTTAGAAGGCGGGGCCAACTGGAGGAATTAGGTCAATGGGAACAGGGCCTTGGGGTATCTTGTCCCTGGCCCCTTTCCTGCCTCCACTGTATTTTCTGTCTCTCATAATGTGAGCTGCTCCACTATGCCTCCTCTGCCATGATGGACTGAAGTCTCTGAAACTGTGACCTCAAATCAATCTTTCTTCCCTCATGTGGCTAATGTCTGACATTCTGTCATAGCAACAAGAAAGCTAACACAACTTTTATATCTTTTGTTATTTTCCTTCTATTCCTACATGTCGTGGTTTGAGTCAGGTATCCCTGATAAACTCATGTGTTTTCAGTACTTCTCAGCTGGTGTCAATTTTGGGGGAGGAGTCTCCTCTTACTAAAAGAGGGTATGTTGTTGGAGTGAGAGGTGTGTCACTGGGGATGGACCTTGAAGTTTATAAGCCTCCAGTGTGCCAGTGCTAGTTCAGCCTCACTCTCTCTCTCTCTTTTTATTGTCCATAATGAGTTACATTATTTGATGGTCAAACAATAAGTTGTTATCCCCCTAGCCTCACTCTCTTGTTGCTGTCTTCAACTTGCTGTTCTAAGCAGTGATGCCCAGCCTCAGCTTGTGCCATGCTTTCCCCTGCCGTCATGAAGCTTCTTCTTGAGACTCTAAGGTGAAATGAACCCTTTCCTCACAGCTGCTTTTGGTTAGGTGTTTTGTGCCAGCAATACCAAGGTAACTACAGCACTATACATATAGATATAGTGTGTTGATTTAAATGTAAAATTTTCCCCGTCATATTGAATACTTAATCCCTAGCTGATGGTAATGTTTGGGACTATGAGGAAACTTCAGGAGGTAGAGCCTTACTGGAGGAAGTGTCACTGGGTCATGGGTCTTGAGGTTCTCTAGCCTGGCTCCATGTCCTGCATTCTGTCTCTGCTTCCTACGCTACAATGGGATGTGGGCGTCCTGGCCTGTTATGCCTTCCCTGCCATGAACAAACTTTCCCTGGAAACTTTAAGCTGAATTAAACCCTTTTCCTTCTATAGGTTGATTGGGTATTTGTTGAAAGAAATAAGAAAGTAACAGTTATAGAAAATTGGTATAGGAGTGGAGCCATTGCTGTGATAAACTTGACCATATGGTTCTTGGGCTTTTGGAACTTGTTTGTGGGAGGAACGTAGAATTTAGAAGTTGTACTAGAGAAACATTCAGATCCTATAAGCAGATATTAATGAGCTATTCTGGTAGGAGTTTGGAGGACTAGAAGGCCAAGAGAA